>NW_010729082.1:4279561-4303495 GCF_000365185.1 Nelumbo nucifera
GCATAAGATTTGGATGAAGCTTCCAACAAGTGTCCTTGGTATGCTTAGGCTTCTTGCAATAATCACACACCAAGTCCTTCTTATCTTCCCTTCTAATCTTCCCTTCTAGTCTCACTACTCCCCCTGTCTCCATTCGGCTTAGGTTTTGTTGTACCAACCATAGCCGACTAGTCAATCCCAAGCTGTCTCAACATTACACTCCTCCTACTCTCCTCTCTAGAGACAAAAGCATAGGCCTGAGAGAGTGGCATACCCTCCCTAGAAAGAATATGCTGCCTAGCAATGTCAAATTCAGGGTTCAGCCCTACGAAGAACTCAAATACCCTATTCCTCTCTACCAGTTTGTGATAAGTTGTTGCATCATTTACACTTTCCCATACCACAGTTTCTAAGTGATCTATTTCCTGTCATAGGGTTTTCAGGATGGAGAAATACATAGCAAGAGGTTTTTCTCCCTGTTTCATACTTATAACCTGATTTCTTAACTGATAGGCTCTAGCTTCATTTTGCTTCTGAGAGTAGGTTTCAGTCACTCAATCCCAAATCTCCTTAGCAGTATTAGCCCATAGGAAATTTTTTGCAATATGAGGTAACATAGAATTACACAGCCAAGACATTACCATGTAATTCTCTTGCACCCATCGGGAAGAGTCTGTATCAGGTTTCTTCTCCTCCCTAGTGAGATACCCTAATTTTCTACGAGCACCAATAGCCATCTTAGCTGATTGTGCCMACTCCAAATAATTTGTGCCACCAAGTTTTACTGTAGTAATGATCCCAGACCMAAAAATATCACTACTACCTCCAACACTCAGTCCCACAGTACCGGTAGATTTCATCTCGGTATTTCAACTCTCCATTTTACTTCAAACAGTTCAACAGTAAGAAAAAAAATAGATTGGAGATCTTCAAAAAATAATTTAATACCACACACACAGAACCAACCCATCCGGAAGAAGAAAACTCTAGCTGGAGGGAAATCTCTCTCCTCCCAACAAAGAGAAAAGTGAATCGATCACTCCGGGAGGCCTAGAAAATTTCAAAAACCAAACCGCCCTCTTCAGAAAATCAAAAGAAAACTAACAATACCTGGGCGCTCAAGATCAAATCAAAAACAAAAAGTCCAACTTTTCTGGGACTCTTCCTCGTACTCCAGTTCTTCCTGATTTTGATATCGAATAGTATATCACCTTCCTGATGTCTAAATCCCACCAAAAACTCCAAGAACTGGACAATTTATAGCAGATCAATCAGCCCTTTACTTTTTCATGCAATCGGTTGATCTAGGGCTGCATGAGAATGCTTCAAGTAACCCTAGCCGATGCTCTGATACCAAGTAGAAATCTACTGAATTAAAAAATATGAAAGAAAGTAGTTTCTTGAAGAGAGAAGGAAGAGAGAAGGAGAAGAAGAGAAGTTGAAAGAAAAGAGAGCAATTCATCTGATCGCCCCCCTTCACTTATTATTTATACTAAAATAATAGAACAGTACAAAGACAACTATGCCCTTATAGGGCAGCAAAACATAAAACATCATATATAACACTCAAAAAACATAATAAAATTTGGACTCACATAACTACTGTGGTATCCACCTCCTATCTAACAACTAACATAAACATCTACTCAGAAAAACATCATAAAACTTATTAATCTTCAACAATAAATACACAGTTTACAAATCATCACAGATGTACAATATCAAGAAAGGCTCAGGTTAGGTTGGGCTTGAGCTACCCAAGGCCTCAATCCGAGCCCAACCCAAGTTTAGGTGAATTTTCTGGCCCAGGCTCAGCCCAGAGCCCAAAATCTCAAAGCCTGAACTGCACAAAAGGCTTGGATTGGGTCAGGTTGGGCTCAAATTGGGCCCATCCAAGTTGCAGCCTTAGGTGGACCAAGACAAAAATTTGGAACCTTTCTCTATGCACTACATGGAATTAGCACATACCAAATAAGAAAGCCATCAAATGATGCAATAAAACAGTATCATACATAAACTAATTTTTGCAAGAAAAATGAAAAATAAATAAATAAATGCAACTACCTTGGATAAATTCAGACAACAATGTCCATTTTGATGATGCTCGTCGTACATCTGTGCATCCAAAGCGTCAACAAACATCCTCCAAAGGAGACTGGTGTTCAAGTTAATGGTTTCAAAAAGGATGATAAATCTCAAGAAAGATGGGACTGCTTCTTTGTTTTTTGTTTTAAGTGGTGGGGTCTTTAGATGGAGTTCTAGTCTGAACCTGCAATTTGTAATCTTCTAACCTTGAAAACATGACAAACTCAACAAAGGACCGGGTTGGCAACACCCAACTCTGCATGACAGACCATGTATCTCCATCCATTGGCATGGGTGGCAAGGAATTCCAACCATGACTTACACCATACATTCGCTTAAGAGCCTCAGAAACTGCAAACCTTCAAATAATCACAAGCAAGGAAGCAATAACATAAGGCTTCTTTAAATCAGGAAAAGGTTGAGTATTCAAGCATCTGAAGTGGAGCTTCTAAAGCATGAAAACTTATTCTTAATTCAAGATCAAATATTCTTACAGGGGCATCAGAAATTCCAGCTTTAGATGCTATTACAATGTCTACAAGGAAACAAGTAGCTTTAGTGTGTGTGTGTGTGTGTTTTATTGGTAATTTTAATTATCTTCAATAACCAGTGTTGAGGACCACTATACAGTAAAGGGGTAGACTGTTGATCCAATGTAAGGTAGGAAGCTGGAAGCCACTGTAGCATAGGGAACCCAGGCAACATACTGTTTGTCATATAAGAAATATGATACAAAGGACAACAGGAATTAGATGCTTTGCATGTATTGAATGGTCTGTGACTAAAAGCTGGATAAGGTATTCTACATAGAACTTATTAATAAATACGTAGTAGCACAAGATTAAGGAAGAACCGTAGAAAAATGAATTACATTAACCAATCGACGGTAATCTCTCGTCTGTTAACAGTGTTAACAATTGTGACAGGCATTCTTACATTTCTCCAGACAACATGCACAGGACCATCTTCAAGAGAATAGACCTGCAAAGAACAAAACCAAAACTCAACTAACTTTACTCTCAAAAATTTTGCATGAATGAAAAAATATAATGCAAATATTTTATATTTCAATTCATATACACAGGGATGAGTCCTCAGTTGCAAAAAGAACTTAAACAGATCTCATATTTTTCTTTCCTTTCATATCAACAATATAAGATCAGCTCAACTGAACTAAACTCAGCCCCAATTCCAACTATTTGGGGTTGGCTACACTAGTCCTATCCTGCCATTTTGCCACACCAAGACTTCAAGACCCATGCTTTCTGTCAAGTTCTAAGTCCTTGGATTATTTCTTACCACTTTAGAGTTTAGACCACGTTTTAAGCTGGATAGGAAATCACAACCTTTGTTTTCCAAAGAAAGAGTGCAACCTTGATTATTTAATGTGCCCTTTGTTTGTGGTATCTTCATACCAACACAACACTGATTGGAAGAAAATTTAAAAGAATTCCCCTTCTGCCTTTTTTATTTTATATTGTCTTTTTCTATTTTATATTCCATCATTCAATCATGTTCCATCACAAATATTTAAATCAACAACACGAATATAACAAAATGAAAGCATAATCTGTCTTGCTCCAAACAATTACTTAATTAGAAATACAAACAAACAAACAAATCTTTAAAAGACTTTGTTGTTGTCAACCTAGTTGATGCTTAGTCATCCTAGGCAACCACATCAGAAGTATCAACCAACTAGTTGATTCCACCCTGGAAGAAAATATCATGGGTCACCCCATTAATCAATCACCACCTGCAAATGCAAATACACCTTTGAAATCCTTCCATAGCCTATTTATATCCTCCACCAAAAAGTATATATACAGGATCCCCACTGTTGATGTGATGAGAATGAAAGGATCGGTAATTGTTATTCATTGTTGCACCATGTGGTGCAGTTGAGAAAAGTGGGTCAACAATGAATAATTGTCCTCTCGGATCGTTATTGAGAACTTGAGCACAGGAGTTCTAGATACATGTTCAAAATTGTCTTTTTCCTGAATTTTATTCTCGAATTACATGCGATGCCAGCTAAAGTGGGTCAAAAGTCAAATATCTTCATCCTTCTGACAATGGGCAACCTCTGATGTCATTTCAAGAGGCCGTATTCATTTTCCTAGTCTAAGACAACACTTGAAGACTTATCAGGCATGCAGAAAAAACTCAAAATTGGCATGCGTCGTGAAACTGGGCAAAAGGCTTCAGCAAGAAATTCCCTGTATTCTTTTGATGTCCATTTGATTAAGAACGACAGATATCACCCCATGATGGCATGGATCACAACCCCAATTCAGTAAGGAAGAACAGAATTCTAGCTTCTTTGTACCTGAATTGTGTAACCAAGCTCCTGCAATGAAACAGCAATACTGACCATCAGCAACTGCTCTGGGTCAACCGATAGATCCGCCAAAACCTGCATGAAAAGAAATCAGAATTTAACAAACTTTAGTAGTCCAGGAAAGAGAACTGCCAACCGGTATATTGCCTGACAGAAACATCAAAATGCAACCGGAAATCAATAGGCCAACAAAGATGTCAGGAACATAACATACAAAGAAATGAACAAAAAACAAGTGCAGGGGATACTAACCAAGGCAAGCTGCGGCTTTCTGACCCCAGAACGCACTCGAGGTCTGCTCAAAATTGAAGACGAATTCACTTCTCTGGCCTCTCTTTGGAACTTGTCCAACAACTTCGACGGAATTTGTCGCCGTTTCTTCAAGCAAACCTCCGGATTTATCCAAAACAGAACCGGGCAAAAATGCCTGAAATAAAATAATGACAAAGAAGAAAACGGCAATGGTGCAAATCCATTGAAGGTAGTCAACCTTCTCAATTAGCAAGAAGCGAGCAAATCTGGATCTGAGTCTATGGAGAAATGAGTGTCGATCGCCTCTGATGGAAGAGCCAGAGCGAAGCAGAGGAGCCTTCTTTAACGTAGCCCCATTCTCTAGAGAACCCATCTACAATTCCATAGACTTAGCTCAGAACAGTAGAACACTCCATAGAGCTGCAGAAACCAAATCGAGAACAAACAACAAAACTTCACAAACAACGACAAAGCTGCAACCTTCTTTCATCTACTAATGAAGTGATAGTTTGTTTTGTTGGAGATGGAGTCTTCCGATGTCTGATTCCCGTCATTAATAGTGCAATTGTGCAAGATGGCTGTGAGTTCCAGAGTTGGAGTAAGGAACAGTGGTAAAGTAAAGGGAGTTGGGGTAGGGGTGGTGGATAGGTTAAGTTCCGTGCGCACCGCACCCCGTTGACGTGGCTTGATCGTCGTCGATCGTCAACGGAGTCTCGTTTTGCATTTGACTTCCTCAAACAACAAGAATTGTACGGCCGAAACTAGTGTTTTCATTTGTGTTGTGATAACGAGGAAAAGGTGGAGATTGGGTCGATAGAGAATCAGAAAAAAGGGGCAGGGATCTGCTACCAACAAACACTCCCAATATTATCCCAACAGCCCCGCAAGTTTTTCACGACTTATTGGAGATCGGCTTGTAAAAGGTTCGATTCGGCTCAGTTTCAATCGAGTTTAGAGTCAAGTTTGAATTCAATTTATAGGCTCGTTTATTAATTGAGTCGAGCTTGAGCTTAATAGAACTCGATTTGTGAGGCTTGCGAGTAACAATAAAATTATAAAAAATAATATATATAATAAAAATATTGTAATTCTTAATTTTTTAAATATTAAATAAAAAATATATTTTTTATATATAATTTTTTATTTTTATAAAACATTTCTTCTCAAATCAAGCTCAAGCCGAGCCAAGCTCAAGCTCAAGGTTCTAGCTCAAACTCAAGCCTTTTACTATCTTGGCGAGCCGGGCTCGAACCTCATACTATTCAACTCGGCTCAGCTCGAATACACCCCTAGTTGGGAACGTGATGGGATCTGCTCCTCACATATGGACGTCTCACACACAACCACCGTGCATTGGGAACATCTCCCATACTTCTCCCGTGAATAATGACTAATAAGTATGGGAGATGTTCCCAATGCATGGTAGGATGTGCGTGTGAGGCGCCAATGAGGCACCAGGTGTGAGGAGCAGATCCAGTCTCGTTGGGAACATCTCTTATGAAAGATCAAACCTGGACCCCACATAGAAACATCTCCTAATCGTTTGTGGGGCGCCCTCAGCTGGGCGCACATTGAATTCCTCTTATGATTTCATGCGCTGTAGTGGCTACTTGGGACACATTGGGAGTGTATTATTAATTGCAAATGGGAACTCCAAATAAAAGGGGTTAATAAAAAAAGGAACTCCAAACGAGTTAACATCCCCACCGTGTATTGGAAACATCTCCCGATGATAATACCAGAATTGGTGATGTCATCATCGGGAGATGTTCTCAATACACGGCGGGGATGTTTTGTGGGGCATTGTGGGGTGGAGATGTGAACTCACTCCAAACAATGGGGGTTAAAAAAAAGGAACTCCAAAGGGGAATAATATGAGATAAGATCTGCGCCCAACAGAAGCACCTCCCACCTGTGTATTGGGAATGTCTACCCATGATAAGTATGGGAGATGTTTCCAATGCATGTGGGCACCAATTGCACACCTTCCATTTGTCCTCTTCCATGCATCAAAATTTATCTTAACCAAGCCTCTCTTAGGTTTCATCCATCTCACAAGTATATTATCGTTTCTATTTTGCTTGTTTGAGTTCTAGGGGCTGACACTTGACTCCAGATCTCCTGCCCACGAAAACTCTACCCACAACACACTACCCCTGTGAATTGGGAACATCTCCCCCTGCATAATATTATGTAGGGGGATGAGATGTTCTCCATGTGTGGTTGTGACGTTGTATGGGTAGATGTAGGCAGGAGATCCAGGCTCCTGACCATCATAGTTTTCACATAGTCAAATCTGATTTTATCCACTAAGCTCCCAATTTGTATGGACCAGATACTAAGGCCCTGTTCGCATTTTGGTAAATTATTTACCCAGGTAAATGCATTTAACCAGATAATTGTTTCCTAAGAAAGATTAATTAGGGTAAGTGCATTTACCCATGTTCTTTTATTTTCCATGTAAATAAGGCAATGGTCATTTTATCCATAAAAATCCATTATTACAAGGGGCATTTTTGTCCCTTTCAAGTGTTGGCAACTTTCCCCCAAGGTGGGAAAGTTATTTATCCACCTAAGAGACGAGTATCACTTACCCCTAGGAAAATAAACATTTCTTGGTCTCGACATAAATCTAAAAAAAGAACATAAGATTTTTGGTCAATGGAAATCAAAATCCCATTGACCAACTTTCCTCCCTCTCAAAATCTAGAAAAAGAACGCCACTAAATATTTTTCCAAATGTGCCGCTCTATCCCACCAATCTTTTATGGTTTCGTTCAAAACAGGGATGGGAATGTTACCACTGAGGGTAGCCCGATTCACATCTCCATCTTCACATAAAAGGGGCATTTAGCATCACTTGTCATTTCCCAATTTCTCAATCTCTTTTTGGATAATAATCTGTTACAAAGTATGAGAAAGATAAAAAAAGTTTGATTCAATTAAGCTTCCAAATACGCTTAAGTCTATGGTTCATATTGGTTTGCCCCACACTCCTTTTCATCAATTTATATGCTTATTTAATAGGAAAATATATAACCCCTTTACGTCAGGTTTTCATACCATAATATCCTCCTTGTCATGAGTGGGAATGGGGAATGTAGGAGCTCTTTCTAGAATTTTGGATTTGTTCCATTTATTCTGATCATCAATGAATTCACTACAAATGAGGCTATAAATTAGGATTTTTGCACAAAAAACAAGTAGATTGGTTTCTACCTTGCCGAGATATGTAACATTGTGTGATGTAACAAGCGATTCAAAACATACAATGACTTTTCAAAATATTTTTTTAGTAGAAAGAAGAGGAGAAACATTAACAATGGAAGACTAAAATGTAAGGGGGTATGGAAAATGCAAATGGGAAGATAGAATGTCTCTCAAAGGGACATTAATGGCACTCAAAAATGTTGATGTGGCAAGAGATGCCGGACAAGAGGAAACCTAAACCTTTTTAGGAAATCTAGAAATGAAAGATAACTCAGTATCTAAGAGACATAATGGAAGATTAAAATGTAAATGGGTTCCAAAACGTCTCTTAGGTGGGGGTGGAGAGAGAAATGGGGGGCAATGACCACCCACCTTATAATGTAGCTCCACCCCTTCTAAGATGGTGTTTGGTATGGATATAGCTTTTGGAAGAAACAGTGCCAGTTCATCATTGATGTATTTAATAAAAAAATGTCTAAAAAGTTATTTGGTTGAGTCATTTATCTGATAAACGGCTCTCTCAAAAATTGTGTGAATTAATTATTAAAAAAACATCAATTTTGACGTTTTTCATTTTCAAGACCGATTTTTCACTGTTTAGCTTATATGGCGTCTAGGTGCAAAAAAAGCGTACAAAACGTTTAAAACAGATTTTGCCTCATTTTTCAAGACAAAATCGTACAAAACGTTTATCTTATAAATGCCATCGATACCAAACAACCTCTAAGAGTGTAGCCAAGCCAAGTCGAGCTTTGGGTGCCCGAGCTCAAGTTTGACCAAGTTTTGAGTTTTATATTCAAACTCAATTCAAGTCAATACTTGCAAGTTACTCAAAGTTGACTTGGCTTGAGCCAATTATAAACAAATTCCCATAAAAAAAATTATAAATTAATTAACATTTAAATATTATAAATAAAAAATATATTAGAAAACTTGATTTATTAAAAATTATAAATAAATCAATATTATGAAATATTATAAATAAAAATATAAAGCTTGATTATAAATTTATTTATTTATATTATAAATAAATTAATATTTCTTTATATTATAAATAAAAATACATTGAAAATTAATATTCTTTATAAGCTCAATTAGGCTTGCAAGCTACTCAAGCCAGGTATTGTAAAGCTCAAACTCAGCTCGATAGTCTTTGAGCCAAGCTCGATCGTATAACTTGCAAATTAGCTCAGCTCATTTACACCCGTAGTTTAGCTTCATATAGTAGAAAAAGAAAAGAAGAGAAAGAAAAAAAACATTTCTTTGATAGTTGGTCTCTCCTCAACAATGACAACAATCGATTAAAAAGTCATCAGATGTCTAAAACTACATCTCAAAAAATGAATACCAATAAGATCTAGTTGGTACAAGCTCCTATTTGATCAAATTTTTGCAATCACTTGAGTCCCATATGAGAAATTCTTTTTATATATGAAGCAGTCTTGACTCCTAGTTAAATTATTAAAATGCCTATGAAGTTGAAATTCAACTTGTTCTTACATTAGCAAATTGATGAATTTATGTAAAACCCATCTCTGAAAGACATGATAGTGAGGGTATGCAATTCTTTGTTTTCTTTTCCGTTTCGTCCAAAATTATATAAATTTGTTTACTAGAATTCCTCGTATCCTTAAGAAGAAAAGGAGTTTGAATTTTTTTTATTTTTAATAATTACTACAAGTAATAAGTATTAATGGCACATAAATATTCGATCACGGAAAAATTATAGTACATGAAAAGCACCATGAAGTAAGAAAAAGTGAATTGGATTCTTAGATATCATTAGTGAAAATGCTAATCAGAATTGGATTCTTAGATCATTAGTGAAAAATGTAAAGGAATTCTCCTTATTTTCTGAAATCCAATAAAATAGCTAACTAATCTTATTCGTTCCCCTCTATAAAATAAACAAAACCCAATACCCCCAAGCTCAAAACTCATGGATTTGCCCATTAGACTGTGTTTGGAATGTATAGGAAGATCTACACCAACAAGAAGGATTGCATACTGAACTTTTTACGTAAGTAGTTCCATATCCAAACCCGGCAAATTAAATTGTGAAAACCACTCTGGTTTGTGGCACTTATGGGCCATGGTGATTTCCTCCATAGGAGGATAGAAGAGTCTGGCCTTCAAAAGTTAAAACGGATGGATTTGAATCAATGTAGTAAGACTCGGATGGTTCACAAAGCTGAAATGGTTCGATCAATTGATCAAACCCAGTGACCCTGATGTCATACAGATAATTAAAATATAAAATATTATCATATCATATTCATACCATATGTGTAAGTTGTGGTTCGATATTTTTATATCAAGACCCAATTCTTTAGCTGTGTTACTTTACATAAGGAAGAGGTTACAGGAATGAATCTTGTTAATTTTATCATTTGTGATGGATCGATGACCCGGTTAGGTTGTTTTAAACCAGCTAGATCTTTGAAACAGGAATGGTTTTATAGAAGAAATAGAAAAGGTAAAGCGATTTGGGATGGGTGTTTTTATCATCCAACTGTGCATATGGTTTAAAACAAAAACACAATTGGAAACCTCACTCTGGTGTTTATTAAGGGGGTGTTCCACAATGTGATTCGTTTTGTTTTCCAAAATAAAAACACATGTGGCAAGGCAGTGTTGGAAACCAATGTTGTTTCCTAAGAGGTATTTTTTGAGAAAACGGTGCTGCATTGGCATATGTCGTTTTCTTAGAAAACGTTTTTTTTCTTTTTTTCTATTGGTACCATTATTGTTGCTGTCACATAGGCGCTTTTCAATGCCATATCAGCAAACTGTTGCTACTTGCTAGCAGTAGTAAAGAGGGTGTTCTCATACTACACTTTTCCCAATTTCTAAGGCATGGTCTAAGAAAATGTTTTTTGGAAAAATGCATGACCAAGCATCAGGCGTTGTTTGAAAAAACAGATACCAGATGTGGCACTGATGCATTGTTTTAAAAGTATTAAGCCTTAAGGCATCATGAGGCTTATGCCTTGAGGTGAGGCGCATAGATTTTGCCTCAAGGCTTATGGCTCACAACTTTAATGCAAGGCTTAAGTGTTTATCAAAATGAGGCGTAAGCCTCAAGCCTCAAGGCGTGGGGCGTAGATTAAGACGTAAAAGGGCATAAGCCTCAAGTATCAATGATTATTTAATGATTTATTGCAAAAAAAAAATATCTTATGCATTTTTGTAGTTCAAAATATATGGAAGAATCACTTCAATAGTTATAGGCCAAATAAGTTAAAGAGTAAGAATGAAAAACCAATAAGGAAAATCAAGTTTTGTTATTTTCTTTTAGTATTTTAAGAGAGTTCAATGCAAAAAGGGCCAATCAAGTTCTTAGTTTCTTTTAGATGTATCAAGGGATTTTCTTTTTTCTAATTGTTCTAAATATAGCATCCCAAGTTTGTTATTTTTCTCATTTCTTTTCCTTTATTTTCTTTTTATTGATTTTTTTTTTTTGCATAGATCAAATTAAATTAGTTTTTTCTTTCTTCTAAACTTTTGAATGACCATAAATCTAATCTC
This sequence comes from Nelumbo nucifera, assembly GCF_000365185.1. The sequence goes on from NW_010729082.1 coordinate 4,290,957, forward strand.
CAATTATATTGATGATTCTTCATATATTTCTTTTCTTCTAATGATTATTTGAATTATTTAAGAAATTTGCATTTTGAAACATGAAATGTAAAATGTTTATAATTATTAGTTGATTAGTTATTATTTTATTTAGTGCTTAAATGCTGAAATTTACTACTTATAAACTTTTATTTTATAGATATTTATATCTTCTATCATTCTAACACGGTATACTATATGTTATTTTTATCAGTTTATAAACTTTAATTAATTGTATTCTTAAGTTGTGTGGCTTACACAACACTTTAAAGCTTACACCTTACACCTCACCTTTTTTGGGATATTACACCTCAACTATGCCTTTAGCTTTTTAAAACCTTGATGTCGTGCCATTTTTCGAAGAAATGGCATCAGTTCCAAACACCAGCTTAGAAAACAAAATGAATCACATTGATCTAACAAGTCTGGACTGCCAATGTAATTGGATATTTGTGTGGTCCAAATTGTCAAGAAAACCTATACAAACTGTTAAGAAGTTTTAATGAATATTGAATGGCAATTTGTTGGCTTAATGCTAGCAGTCAAACTTTTAGTAGTGGTTATAACCGACACTATAATTTTAGTAGCAGTAATGACCACCACCATAGGTCCGCATGCATCATGCTATTCCATCCATGTCTTTAAATACTAATACAATACACCTTGCATTGGGCATATTGTATTGATATTTTAAAGTCAAAAGCCACCATGAAAAAGCCCTCTCAAACAGGCCCTAAGTGCCCATTTTGCATGGCCTTTTGGCTTTGCAAGTGAGCCTCACCTAAGAAGCTAAAGGTGTGAACAGAGCAAATTCCAATCAAATTATTTAAATTCAAATTTGATTAAATAATCAAATATTATTATACATACATACATATATTTATATACACTAAACCAAGGTTCAAAGTATTGGTACGTATCGGGGGCTTCCCAATACACTCCTACAGGGGGTGTTTCAAGGTCTCAACTAGTTCAAAGGGTGGGTGGACCTTAAACTGACCCCTCTAAACCAGATTTGAATATATATATATATATATATATATATATATATATATACCCAATATGCCACTACTGATGTATCAGGCATATCGATACTTTGCAGTTTGCACCAAACAAGGGTAGCCCTCCCATAAGCATCACACATACAATTGATTAAATTGCCAACCTAAGGAAAGACTCTCAAAACCCATAACTCTATGACCAAAGTTAGCCAACCAGTTCGTTGCACCTTTGCCCATTTGCCTTTCTAAAAACAAGACATGAGAATACAATAGTTAAACAGAGATTAAAGCAAACAAAAATAAGACCATGGGAGGTGTTTAATCGTTCCCTTGAAAGCTATTGATTACAAACATGAAATCCAGGGATGGCAATTTCCCTCGTAAAACCAGGGCCCTGCCCCACCCCACCCCGAATGGGGCTGGTTTTCCCCAACCCTAAATGGGGATAGGGCGAGGATAGGGAAAATATTTTTTTTCCCAAATCGGGTACGGGGCAGGGACGGGTTTTGTATATAATTCCCTGAACCTAAAGGTAAATTAGTAAAATATCTCTAGGTTTATTATTGATATTTAAAATATTTCTAAAATTTTCCTAAATTCTTAAAATCCTAAGATCCCATAATTCCATATTTTGAAGTACCCCTAAAGTATTATAATTCAATTCCTAAAATGCCCCCAAATTCCTATATCCCATATGTAAATTATCCACAAAATAGATAATTGAAGCCCAGATTTGTTATCCTTCAGCCAAAATAGAGCTCTCAATTAATTGAAGCCTTTTTTTTGTGGTTTCTGCAAAACAACTCAACCAAAGCTTCAAGCTTCAGCCATCCAAATAGGTCCCAAACTGTGCTTTTTGGACCTAAAAGCACATATCTTGCTCATTCATACATCATGTCCATCATTAGGGGACCGTAAGTAGTGATGTCAGTGGACAATGGATGGAATTAAAGTGGTAAACACGCATGGACCTGATAAATCACCCTGGGGAACTCTTGCTAAATACATCCTGTAGACTTTGTAGCATTGATATATTTGTGTTGATATGTGTTATATATAAGAGAATGAAAAAGGTCAGGTCAGATTCAATAACCTCCATTTAGTCGGGTCAGGTCAGGTCACGCCCTAATTAAAGTATTCACTGAAATAGGAAACCGTTGCCATTGGACAATCTTCAGGAATTCACATCGGCACCTCACTGCACATCCCAACCGTATATTAATAACATCCCTCCATGACAAGTACGGAAAATATTTCCAATGCAGGTTGAGAGGTGCATGCACAACGTGTGAGCCGCCAACCTGAACTCAAATCTTCAGACTTACCTACTATCAAACATAAAGGTTAAGGGCCCTACCACTTCCTTGGATCATCAATCAAAACAATAATTGTCAGTCCTTATCATGTCTTTCAAGTATTATAGTTTGTAGGTCGTAAAAGTTAAATTTGATTTTATAATGTGAGATTATATATTTATCCTTTACTTTGGCATGCATAGCACGTGCCATTTACATTAGTACCTAAAAATCTGATGACGTGAAATAGTAACCAATCAGCTGATATATTCATCAAAAAAATTCAGAGGATTCTGATTGGTCAAAGTTCTCCCGGCGGGCATCATAAAAATTGCCTTGTAAACAAGGCTCAAATAGGTAAAACTACAGATTGGGTGGTTGCCAATGTACAAAATAAACTCCATGTTCGTCCCTCTGATTTGCAGACAGTATGATATGGAACGAGCGAGCATAAACGTTATGATGCAAAAGTAAAGATTAGACGTCCTTCATAAGCCAAAATATTCCTCGGGAAGATAAAATTTTAATCCCAGCACCTACATACAAAAGTAAAGTTTACATTAGTCAACGAATGGTTAATATCAATAGACCGTTTGGATCGTGGCAACAGCAGATATTTTAAACCTTGAAACTCTCATCACAAACAGATTTCTTATTATCATCGACAAAATTAATTTCCCACAGTTAGGTGGTACATCTCCGGTAAATTGAAGATGGACAGAACCTCGGGCAACTTAGCTGGAAGAAAAATCAGCAAAAAGAACAGGTGCAAGAAGATATTAGATCTTCAATAGTTTGGGGATGGGAAGATGAAGAGTGAGGATTTGAGATAATATGAATATCAGATAGCCAAGGGCATAAAGCAAGGACGAAGAACAGAGAGCTTGATGATGTGGAGGGCTAGTATCAGACCTCTGGCTCAATGCTTGAAGAGTAGAGGACAAGATGCTTTGAAGATATTAGAATGCATCCATTGGATTGGATCCTTATCGGATCAAATCAAACCATATCCAATTTAATCCAATAAGACGTGCATAACAGTCTATGTACCAACTACAGTCAACATGCCAGTGCTCCATACACATGGAGCCCATACCACATGTGGGTCTCATGTGTACGGAACACTGACGTGTTCACTTATGATTAGTTACATAGTCCATTATGCACGTGTTTGCAGCAGATACGGACCCTATATTTACCAGATTAAAGGGAAGAAACTGAGAGTGCTTTTCAATGTTTCCAGGAAGTCAATTTTCAATGCTAAAATAAGTTTTTCATAGAAGCTGTTTCCAAAAGTCAAAAGCCGGGGAAACCTCAAAAGTAAATTTCCATTTAGCCTTCCCAAGGGAAACCTTATGATACACATACACCTAGGGAAACCTTATGGTCATGGACCCTGAATTGTCTTCTTGTGTTTATGCTAAATCATTCCCCGAAGCATTGCTATGCCCAGTTGTGGTGGAAAATGAGCAAGGGTTCCTGCATCATTTTGGAGAACTAAGATTCAGTCCTCACAAAACAGTGCTCACACCGTACTCACAGCCACTTGCAACCATGTATTGGGAATATCTCCGTACTTGTATGTTTTTATTCATGAATAAATATTCCCAATGCACAGCTGCAACTGGCTGTGAGTATGGTGTGAGCACTATTTTGTGAGGACTGAAACCGATCTCTTTGGATGAATGGAATGGTGAAACAGGACTCGTATAGCCGACCCTATATAGTTGGAATAAGGCCTAGATGATGATGAACAACCAAAACCAATCCTAACCCGATTCTAATCAAGACATAATATCAAAACTCAAAACTGGCCCAATTATAATCAGGACAAGTGATGCAAGACCCAGATCCTAGTACAATTGGATTGCTTCTACTCAGTTCTATTGGATTTACCAACCAATTGCAGGCCTAACAACTATTGGTGCACCCAACAAGTTATAACAAATCTGTCAGCATAATTCAAACGGATCCCAATATCCCATTGATCCTTAAGAAAATCTATTGTATAAATCCAATTATCCAAAGCTGTCCATAAATTAGCCCCAAAATCCTCTCCTTTTGCCTCTTTGAATTCTAAATGTGCTAATGCCCAGTCCACAACCAAAGATCCAATATCAGCCACAACTTTGTCTCTTGGTTGTTTTTAATCTTCAAAAATGTCTGTTTCTTTCCTTCCAAATACCCTAGCACACTGCAAAAGGGATGATGCACCAGGAATTTTTCCTTTTTTCACCACATTTAAGTGAATATCTCCTTTGTCTGAGACATAGCTGGTCTTGTAGCCTGGAATAATGGGAAAAAGAAAAAACATACAAATTCCGCTATTCTGTAATAGATGAGTAAATGTGAAGCATCATCTTCTTTTCTATCATTACACATCAGACAAATGCTTGGCAGCTGAAGTATCCAAAAGTTAAAATACCATCCATCAACAATAGCCATGTAGATGCTTCAAGCCTAGGAGAGATTGGATTATCCCACACCCCTCTAACAAATGCACTCTCAAGTCTCAACTTGCCCTCCTACCAAAGGTTCATAAAATGACTTGACAGAAAATGTCCCATCCTTGCACTCTTCCACCAAATCATGTCAGTTTTGACAGTGTTACCTTCCAAGCTTCCAATTTTAATAACATGGCACACTCACCAATTTCTTTATCAAGCAATGATCTTCTGAAAATTTGACACCACACAATCTGTTCCTCCTCTTTTCAAAAAATTGACCCACTGATATATCATTGGAACTCAGCTTAAACAACCTAGGATAGATTTCACAAACCTTACATCTCCACACCATTCATCCTCCCAAAACCTTACCATATTACCATCTCTCACCATAAATTTAGAGAACCTAACAAATTCTATCTGGAACTTCATAATCCCTTTACATAGACATACTCGAAATGAGAAAGACACTTCTCTAGAATCCCATTCGAACCTGACCACCACATATTTACTAAGCACCACTTTCTCACAGTGAATCTCTCTCTTTCCCCAATCTCCATAACCATTCACCTAGCAAGGCTCTATTTAGATCCATAGTTCTTATTCCCAACCCACACAACTTCTTAGGCGTGCAAACATAATCCGATTTAACCAACACAATTTTCTTCCTTTCACCTCCTCCCTCCCAAAGAAAATCTCATTGTATCTTCCTCATCTTCGCTGCTTTTGATGGAACTTTTAGTATTGATATGAAATAAACTGGTAAGCCAACCACAACACTTAGTAAGAGCAATCATGCTACCCAATGACAAATATCTACTTATCCATGATGCCAATCTATCCACACCCAGCTGCCACGTAGGAAGGAAAAAAAAGATAAACTTTAGCTCCAATTAAAATCCAGCGCCTCAAAGTTTCCACCTCTACAGGCTTTCAGTCTCATGGCGGTGGAGGTGATAATACAGATATTGGTTGGATAGATATGAAGCTCCTTTGGTGGCTTTTCATCATCTCACCAGGTAGGGTCATTTTTTGGTGTCCAGGATGCGTAACTCTTCTCATGGAATCCTACATGTGCCAATACCATGCTCTCTTGACAAGAGAGATACATACTGGAACTTGCAAGTGATTCATTGTTGAAGTGATATTTATATTTGGTTATTTCTAATTTGTAATTGGTATTTGTTTGGCCTTTGAGGCCTTTTCATGTGTATTTTCCTTTTGTTGTAATAAATGAGTTTAACCACTGAAGAGAAAGGGGGAATTTTTCATAGAAAGATCATTCAATTTGAAAGGCAATCTCTGTTGTGATATTTTGATTATCCCAAACAACCAAGGATTTTAGCATTTTTCAAACTACATGGACTGGCTTACCTGACGTCAAAGAAATTTGCATTCATTCATTATGAGTACATAAAGGGAAACAGATTGCATCATCAAGCACAGGTGGATGGTTATTCAAAGAATCAAATAAAACCAAAATGCTGAGAAATTAAACTATCTGAAAATACAATAAAATGATAAGTATATTAAGAAGTTTTGAGAACACCTGTGCAAACTTGATATCTGCATCACTATGATCATTGATTCTCCCAGCTGCGTCACCAACATAAAAGGATCTACAGTGCAGAGACAAGTTATATCAGACAATGGTCTCTTGACCTCTTAGAATAGAAAAAAATGGTAGATGACAGGCAACTGGAAAGAAATTATTGAGGAATTATTAGCTAGCACCATGTAAACTCCTTACAGGAAACTAGTAGAAACAATATATCAAAAATCAAAACTTAAGAGCATGGGAGAAAAGAAAGAGATTAGAATAATAACTGATCCATGTCAATTGCAATGCCAGAATTGAAATGCTGTTCCATTAGTCTCCACATTCCAGGTTTGGGCTTACGAAAGGGATCTTCTGTTTGACCACCAGTGCTTCCTAATCCACAAGCTATAAAGACCTGCATCCAGATGTATCATAAGTAAATTGCCTGCAATCTCCAGTTATTTCCACATAAGCTATATGTGCTGTGGCAAGGAAGGTTTCAGATGTACAATCCTTGCAAACATTTTCCAAAGTTAGGCAAATGCTAACAGTTAATAACAAAAAATACCTATTAATTCCTACTTCCCTAGAGAATACCCTGCTTCAAAACAATCATCAGAAAGAATATTCAGCTGTAGTTTGTATATGTGGATGGAGTAACCTGCCTCTCTACCTGCAATTTCCTGGATGAGTCCATCAACCTAGATGGTCCAACAAATGGAGCAACTATAGTGCAGGTACAACTAATTATACATAAGCAAAAAAATGCTGAACATCCATTAGTTTTAGTTTATCAAGTCAATCATCTTTTCTTTTCATGGTCAATAAAAATATGTACAATAGCCACAAAAGGTTTCACAAAGTAGATGGTTCAGACTGCCCATAGGATACCTTTGACATAAACCATCAAGAGTTCTTTTTTTCCTTTATTTTTGAAGAGCTAAACTAAAATTGTATTAATAAAAAGAAAGCTGTACAAGTAGATCAGGTTCACTGTACAAAAAGTTTCTGTACATATGAACATCCTTAAGAGACCCCAAAAAAATCAACAGCCAAAAAAGAAGACAAAAAATCCTCTTTCAAATGTATGTTAATGCTCAGCCATCCTCTATTCGATTTACCAACTTCTCCTCCTGAGATTGTTTTTGATTAAAAAAAAATCCTCTTATTTCTTTCACCACATACCACAAAAACAGCCAGAAGGCAGACCATAGAATTCTACCCTTCTTGTTCACTCCAATTTTCCCGCTTTCCAAAAGAAATTTAACAGAATTGAGCATGCAACTGTTATAAGAGATGGCTTTAAAGAAATGTGACCAGATTCTGAAAGAAAACCCGCAATGAAGGAACAAATGATTAGATGTCTCAATTTTGTTACCATCAAGAGTTCTTTGATGATCTATGACTACATACATGATACACCATATGCATTAAAACATGCAAGCCCCTCTCATTCATAGTGATCCACCATGAATAATGTACTCAACTGAGTAGACTTACCCATATTGGTGAGTATGCACTCTAGTCATTATAAACAAATAGACAAGAATCATTTCCATTCTTTGTCCAAAAACAAAGTACTTAATTGAATGACCTTACCCATATTTGCACTATTCAATTATTCACTCCAATCGTTGTAAACCATATAAAAACAAGGCATCAGAATCTAGTGGCACCACTGAAAAATCACAAATAAGTTAATATTACAGAAAGAATTGTACAGAAACCTGAATTGGGACTTTGACATGCTTAATGAATTTGTTGAGCCGTCCAATTTTAGAGTCAACAGCTACCTGTCTCTTATTCTTCCAGCGCTCAATGTTTGATTCATTGGTGAAAATTACCTACAAATGATGAAATTTTTAAATTAAAGGTGTAGACTACTTCCACACCTAACAAGCAAAATGACTTTGATCAGCTGGTCACAAGAACACAAGTTTTTTGGAGGAAAAGATTCCACTTCATTATAAGGATTTGGTACTCTTAAACATAAGAGAGAAACAAACCAGCTTGTAACCATCATTGTACAGTGTCTGCAGCTTCTGCGGTATTGATGGATACAGAAGGGACCAAGCATCAGCACCAATTCTGAGATTTAAAGAAGTAATAATTAATTATTGATCTGGAAATACTTGTATAAAATGTAATTATACACTTTGCATTTCTACTCATTAATAAAATTTATCAGCTTCTGATCCAAAAAACATTTAATTGTTGTATCAGTATGTTTGCAAGATGGTTTGCTTAAAAATAGAAGAAACATTAAAAGACTGTTTATTTTTCCAAAGAAAAGAGAACCACAAACACAGAAATACTGCTTACTTGAGCACATCCAATTCAAATATAGATTCATCCAATGTGTCAAAATGTGTATGATGTTGGAAGCAACTGGTACAAACTACTCTTGAAAGGCATTCAAAGTAACCAAGATTTATAATGCCCAAGGATTAAAACATCACTATGAATATTGGGGGGTGGGGGTTAGCGATGCACATAATAGATGTGGATACATTAGAAGGATCTAGACAAACATAATATGGTTAAGAAACGTGTAAATCTAACAGGTTCACAAAAAAGTAGTTTTGGTTATAAAATACTAGTAACAAGGTACAAGAAACATTATTGATAAAAAAATAAGGCATAAGAAATTATAGAAATAGAAAAATATTTTACCAATCTATAGTCTATACTGAGAATTACCATGTATAGTGAGGACAAGGGCTTGTAGTTTCGTTTTAGTGATTTGGTAACATCGGTGACTGGTTTTAGTGAGGGTTTGTAGTTTTGTTTTTTCTCAGTCCATATGACTCACTACTTCCCTCCCAGCAAATCTGCTGGAGGGAAGAGAAGATGGGATGCGAACAACTGGTATCGAAGAGTGGAGAAAGAAGCGAGGACAAGGGCTAACTTTTCCTACAGTAATGCGAAAGCAACAGGAGCCTGGCCTGGTTTTGGGTCGTCGGAGGTGAAGAAGGTTGGCGACAAATGGGTTGTAGTTACTGACCCTTAGGCGGATGCAAGAAGAGAGTTTTTTGTGGAACTGTTTGGTGGGGAGGTTTCGGTGGGGGGAGGGGATTAGGGAAGTGGAGACTTGGATAAACAGGCAATGGCGAGAGGTGGGGTAGTAAAAGTGAAGAAAATGGCAGATGGTCTCTTCCTTTTCATCTACCCTTCGAGAGCTGATGCGGAATGGGTTTTACGGAATGGGCCTTGGCATCTGGGGAGAAATCCGCTCCTGCTGGATTGGTGGGGTGCGAGTGCGGGCTGCTCCTACCCAGATCATTTTTCTGAAGGGGAGGACTTGGAGTTGGTATGGATCAGGGTGTTCGGTCTCCCTCTTCTTCTCTAGTGTCCAAGTGTAACAAAATCCATCGGTGATGCCTGTAGGGGCTTCACTAAGACGGATGATTTGCCACCGGAGATTGCTACTTGTGAGTGGGTCAGAATTAAGGTTCGTAGGGGGAATTCCATTCTGAACAAGATTGAAGTTGTTGCGGGGGAAGTCCTGTTTTTCATCCAAATCTGGTCAGAGTTTCTGCCGTCTGTATGCAGATGGAGAGGGGGAGAAGGGATGTTTGGGGGTGTTCAGAGAGAGGGGAGAGTGATTTCGGATTGTACCAAGATGTTGGTCTTTGAAGAATCTGGTGAAGGCTTCCAACCCCGAACGTCTGCAGGTGTGTTGCATCAGAATCCTCGTGCTCAGTCGAGCTCCCTGACAGTCGATGGTAGAGAAGAAGAGACGGGCTCAGTTTTATCCCGAGCCCTCCGATCTCAAAGGGAGGTGTCCAATGGGATGGGTTTCGAATTTCAAACTCTAGGGCTAGAGGGCAGACTTTGGAAGTAGAGGACATTAAATGCCTAATTAAAGAGTGTTTGGCTGAGATGCATGTGGCACCTAGGGAGGGTTGCTCGCCAAGAAACCAGGGTATGGACCGACAGCTACCTTATTCTGAGAACCACATGGCCCAAGATAATTTAGAAGAAGGTAATGGGCCAATCTCGCCACCTCCAACCCAGTCGAAGTCCCCCCTCTTTATTTCGGGTTTTGGGCCTAGGCCTCAAGCAATTAGTGAGCCCAGGCTTCCTCTTGGACATAGGACGCCCAGTAGCCCGACTTTTAGGAATCTCGGATGGTCCAACCAGCCTCTTAAGGGTTTTGGAGTCAACCGGGGTTCTCATTACCAACGGTCAAGTTCTCTACGGGTGGAGACGAAGGACGATGGGGGAGCTTTGGACCTTCACTCTCTTACTTCGAAGCCTCTACCTCCACCGGTTGCTTCACTTGGGGCCGAAACCCAGCTAGATACTCAACAGTTTGCCTTGTCGAGAGTAGAAGATGCCCTGACTGAGGTGGATCCAATTGCGATGGTGGTTTCAGATTCACAAGCCGAAGACAGGGGAGATGATCAAGACCATGTTAGATCCCAGGCGAAAGTAAGAAGGAAAAGTGCTATCACTGAGGGTGTTGAAATAGCAAATCAGACGCAGGAGAACAGTAGATTGATGTTGTTTCAGTCGAGTCAGGGAGGTAAACAACCAGTGACCTCTAGTGCTTCCTCCTGGGTTTCATCAAAACTACTGGGATTGGGTAATTTTCTGGGGATTTCGTTAGAGGGGTTGGAGGAGGAGACATCAAATACTTGGAGGGAGTTGAACAAAGAGTTCTTATAGCAAGGGGGAAAGTTGCAGCAAAGAAGGGAGGAAATAAATCCAAGAGAAGCAGAGAAATGATGCGGTTAACATGGGGTTTAAACAGCAAGGCTAGCAGTAGTGAGGGAAGTGTGAGGGGGGGAGAAAGTCTTGAGGAATAACTTTGCTTTGGATTTAGGTGTTTGTAATGGAGTTAAAATTGCTATCTTGGAATGTAAGGGGTTTGGGGTCGGGTAGAAGAAGGCCTGTAGTGTGCGAGTCTCTGAAGAAGTCAGGGTCGAAAGTTGTTTTGCTACAAGAAACCAAGCTGGATAGTGTAGAGGCTGCAGTAGTTAGAAGCATCTGGGGGGAGGGAGAAGTTAGATGGAGAGCAAAGCTAGCAGTTGGGAGTGCAGGGGGACTGCTAAGTATGTGGGATCCGTCGGTTTGTAGTTTGATTTCCTCTCATATTGGAAATTTCTCGATTTCCCTAGCTCTGAAATTTGCAGATGGGAATGTTTGTCGAGTCACAAATGTGTATGGTCCTAATGATCAAAGTCTGCGGGAGGAGTTTTGGGAGGAGCTGGCTGTGGTGAGGGAAAGTACGTCTTACCCTTGGGTTATTGGTGGTGATTTTAATGTCACTTTGTCTGCTGAAGAGAAAAATTCTAGAGGGAGAAGATCCAAGGATATGATTCAGTTTGCTGACTTCATCAACAGATTTGAATTAATAGACTTACCCCTTCATGGTAGTCGGTTTACTTGGACCAACAATCAAGATATCCCTACTCTTATGAGACTAGACAGGTTTTTGGTTACCTCTAATTTTTTTGGAAAAGGTAAAGTAAATTTATTCAACACAAACAAACTGCAATTCAGACCCAAAAAGGCAGTCTCAAAAGCAGCCAAGATTACAACTTCCACCAGGAACAAGATTGAAATAAAACAGGCAAGCTAATATTCCTAAACTCCCCAGAAATGGAAATCCAAGAAATCAGCTTACCCATAGCTTTCTGAATTACATCATCCAAATCCTTTGACCTATTACAGAAAATTCTACCATTTCTCTCAGTCCAAATGGACCACAACACAGCAGCTGGGATTGTATTCCACATAAGTCTTCCCTTCTTATTCAGACCCTTCAGCTTCCAACAACAGAGGAGGTCCTTAACTGATCTTGGCATGACCCACTTAGCACCCAAAGCTTGGAAAAAATGCATCCAGATCTAAAGAGAGAACGGACAATGAAGACATAAGTTATCTGTAGTTTCTGCATCCTTCCCACAAAAAACACAATTTGGATCCATAATTGGAATGCCTCTTCTCAGCAGATTTGATCTTGAAAGACACTTGTCCAGAGCCATCGTCCACACTAGAAAGTTAGCTTTAGAAGGGCTCATCGGATTCCAAATCAGAGCAGCTGGGAAATCAGCATGCCCCTCACTACATAATTTATCAGCCATGGACTTCACAGTAGAGATCCCATCCGACTTCCACTTCCAGCACAACTCATCCTCCCCCAATCCATCAATCTTCTGGCTAAAGAGGGTCTTCAGCAGCTCCAAGAATTCTTCCAACTCCCAATCAAACAAGTTCCTCCTTAAAAGAG
>NW_010729082.1:4304035-4342812 GCF_000365185.1 Nelumbo nucifera
TTAGGGATAAGAAATAAGTTCGAAAATTCCTCTGAAGCTGTTCCAATCTCTTAGCCACACCAACAGGGATAGGAATTAGGGATAAGAAATAAGTTGGCAAATTAGAGAGAGTACTTTTGATCAAGGTTACCCTCCCTCCAAAAGAGAGGTACTTCGCCTTCCAAGAAGATAATTTCCTCTCCATTCTCTCAATGACTGGATCCCAAATCGAGGGAGGGAGCCAATTTGCCCCCAAAGGGAGATCCAAGTACTTCACAGGAAGAAAATCAGTCTTACAGGCCAAGGCATCAGCACACTCCTCTAAATTATAAACCTGCCCCACCGGAATGATAGAACTTTTGTTCAAGTTCACCTTAAGCCCAGACACCACTTCAAACCAAATTAAAACACCAAGCATGAGATCCAACTGGGATGGGGAAGCATCCATAAAACACAATGCGTCATCAGCAAACTGAAGAAGATTAACCTTTTCTCCCCCCTGACAAATTGCAAAGCCTTCCCAACTGCCATCTTCAGCAACCCTTTTACAGAGAAGGGTAAGGATTTCCATTACACAGATAAACAGCAAAGGGGACAGAGGATCTCCCTGCCTCAGCCCCCTAGAACTTTCAAAGAAGCCAGCTGACTGGCCATTAATCAGAACTGAGAATTTAGGAGATGTTGTACAAACCTTAATCCAATTCCTCCATTTCTGCCCAAAGTTCATATGATGTAGAACAGAATCCAAACACCTCCAATTAACATGATCATAAGCTTTCTCTATATCTAATTTGCAGATTAAACCTGGAACACCCTCTCTTCTTCTTGAGTGAATTAATTCATTAGCAATGAGAACCGAATCAAGCATCTGCTTACCAGGCACAAAAGCACATTGATTGTTAGAAATGACACTTCCTAGCACCCCTTTCATTCTCTCAGCAAGGACTTTAGCCAAAATCTTGTAGAAACTATGGAAAAGACTGATGGGCCTAAAGTCTTTAACATTCACAGCCCCCTCAACTTTTGGAACAAGAGTAATGAAAGTAGCATTCAAACTCCTTTGAAGGGAAGCATTTTCGTGAAAAGCCTGAAAAACCTTCATAATGTCTTGCTTAATAGTATCCCAGCATTTGGTATAGAACAAAATGGTGAGACCATCCAGGCCAGGAGACTTATCAGCCACCATCAAGGAAATAACAGATTTGACCTCCTCCTCTGAGAATGGCCTCTCAATATACAGCTTTTGATCTTCACTTAACTGCTTAAAAGGGAGATTCCTGGGAAAAGGCCTACAAGTCCAAAATTCTGTATAGAGCTTTTTATAACAACTTGTAGCCACCCCTTTAATATCAGCATCGGAAACCCCAACCTTACCATCCCATTCCAGCTTGGAAATAGAAGAAGCTCTCAACCTTGCATTGGCCATCTTATGAAAAAAGTGTGTATTTTTATCTCCCTCTTTCAGCCACCTCACCTTGGCCCTCTGTCTCCACTTAGTCTCATCCTCCACGGCCAATTTGTCATACCTTAGCTTTGCTTGAGCTCTTTTGAGTCTGCTTTCCTCGGAAATGGGGCCCACCTTTTCAGCAAAATCAATGTCCTTAATGGTACTCAAAAGGGCACACTTCTCTATTTCTGACTTCAAGGAGAGCTCCTTTTTCCAAAGCATTAATTTCTCTTTAACTGCACCTAATTTCCTTGCCAAGATATAAGAAGCTGAACCTTCCGCTTGCAGCCCATTCCACACATCCTTCAAAATCTGAATAAGCTTTGCCTCTTCCAACCAAGAGTTCTCTAGCTTGAATGGGGCTTTAACTTTGCCTCGACAACTACAAACCAACTGGATTGGACAATGATCAGACACTGGTCTAGGGACGGCAACCTGCCTGAAATCAGGGAATAAATCCTCCCAACTGTGAGAAACCAAGAACCTATCCAATCTCACCAGAGTAGGGGAATGTTGATTATTTGTCCAGGTGAACCGACTGCCCTGAAGGGGAAGATCCACCAGCTCAAAACTGTTAATAAAATCTGCAAACTGGATCATCTCCCTAGATCTCCTACCTCTTGTACTCTTTTCATCGGCAGAGAGGCAAACATTAAAGTCACCTCCCATCACCCAAGGAATAGACAAATTGGCTCTCACTCCTGCCAATTCCTCCCAAAAATCACCCCAGTGGCTTCTATTTGTAGGACCATAAACATTTGTAACCTGACATAATTTATTATCAAAAAACTTCAGCACCAATGAAACTGAGAAATTACCAACATGAGCATAAACAAGACTGCAAATAGTGGGATCCCAAAGAGTCACCAGGCCCCCAACACTACCCACAGCCAATTTAGCTTTCCACCTAACATCCCCTTCACCCCATATACTTCTGATAATGGCAGCATCCATGTAATCCAATTTAGTTTCTTGCAGCATAATTATCTTCGACTCCGATTTCTTCAAAGAAGCACACACCACAACATGCCTTCTACCTGAACACAAACCTCTAACATTCCAAGATAATAATTTCAAATCCATCTGATTCATAAGAAGAACATCAGCCATTCTCCAACCAGAACTCAAAGTCTTTTCCCTCCCCTCGCCGTCCCCTCACTAGACCCCACCTTGTCATTCAGCCCCCAAATCAACCTCATCAATTACCTACTCCTCTTTGAATTTGTTCCCCCTCTCTTAGCTGCAAGCTTCCCTCTTTCCAACATAACCCTATGTTCAATCCCCTCCAAGAACTTGGTTGTTTCCTCTTCCAAACCCTCCATCGACACACCCAAGAATTTACCCAAGCCCAACAACTTAGAAGTAACCCAATCTGAAGACGAGTTATCAGACTGCAAGTTACCCAGAAGCAACACATTGGGACTCTTACTTTGCTCGATATTAGATTGAGCAGTACCCCCCAAGACCAGTGTTATGGACTTCATTCCTTCAAAACTTAAGTATGGGCTTACTAAAGGCTTTCGGCCCAGGCCCACTCGAATGCCCCCTCACCTGGCCCTTACCACTGCTTAAGTGGATACAGCTGGCGTTTTGATGGTCTAATAAGTTCTCCTGACCCCCAGTTAATTTCATCAAACCCGAGCAGGACTCAAAAGTCGTTTTCTGACAGCTATTAATATCCTTCTTCGGCGCAAAACCCACTAAGGGAGCCACATTCAACTCTAACAAAAATTCTTTGATTAAATTTTTTAAATCCTTTAAACACAAATCCCGCCCAACCACCCCTTCATCAGACTTTCGAAACCCAAATACCTCTAATTGGGATGAGCACTTTCCAGATTTCAAGCAGATTGCCCTTCCCAGGCCAGTTTCAGAACACATTCCAATTCATCTTGTCGGTGGTGCTAGAGGTAGAGCAAAAGCCCCTTTCAAAATGGAGAATGCTTGGTTTGAAGATGCCACTCTTGTTCCTTTGCTGAAGACTGTGTGGGATGATCTGCAAGTAATGGGAACCAGCTCTTTCATTCTGGCAAAAAAATTGGGTGCCATCAAAGCAAGATTAAAGATTTGAAAATTGGAGAAAAGCATGAGTTTAGATACTGAAAAGAAAGCTCTCTTGAGTACCATAAAGGAAATTGATTCAGCAGAAGAGTTGGGTCCTATATCAAAGGAGCTTAGATTAAAAAGATCTCAGGTGAAGTTGAAGTATGATAAATTGGCAGTGATAGATGAAATTAAATGGAGACAGAACTAAAGTGGTTTGGCTTAAAGAGGGGGACAGAAGCACACACTTCTTCCACAAAATGGCAAATGCAAGAGCTAGATCCTTTGTAATTACCAGGTTGGAAGGAGAGAGCAGGGTGGGTGTCTCTGAGGCAGACATGAAGACAATGGCAACCAGCTTTTATAAAAATTTATATAGAGAATCCTGGTCCTTCAGACCTTTTCCTAGGTCCCTTCCATTTAAACAGTTGAGTGATGTGCAGTCTTCTTTTATTGAAAGACCTTTCACGGAGGAGGAATAAAAGCAGCAATTAAGATGTTGGCTGATGAAAAATCCCCGGGGCCTGATGGTCTCACAAATCTTTTCTACATTAAATGTTGGGATTTTGTGAGACAAGATATTCTGAATGTCTTCCAAGGCTTCTATGAGAGAGGTTCCTTGTAGAGGAGCTTGAACACTACCTTTATAACCCTTATTCCAAAGATTGAAGGTGCAGAGAACATTAAAGATTTCAAGCCAATTAGTCTTCTGCATAGTTTCTACAAAATCTTAGCCAAAGTTCTTGCTAAGAGAATGAAAGGGGTTCTAGGTAGTGTCATTTCTAACAACCAAAGTGCCTTTGTTCCGGGTAGACAGATGTTGGACTCGATCCTTATTGCAAATGAGCTTATACATTCAAGAAAAAAAGAAGGTTACCCAGGGCTGATTTGCAAACTTGATATTGAAAAGGCTTATGATCATGTCAACTGGAAATGTGTTGATCTTGTGTTACAGCAGACGAATTTTGGGCAGAAATGGAGGAACTGGGTAAAAGTTTGTATCACCTCTCCAAAATTTTCAATTTTGATTAATGGTCATTCCGCGGGCTTCTTTGATAGTTCCATGGGTCTTAGATAGGGTGATCCTCTGCCTCCTCTACTTTTTATATGTATAATGGAGATCCTCACTTTGTTCTGTAAAAAGGCTACTGATTCTGATGAGTGGGAAGGCTTTGCAATTTCTCCAGGGGGGAGAAGGTGAACATTCTCCAATTTGCAGATGATACTTTATGCTTTTTGGATGCCTCTGCCTCCCAGGTGAATTTAATTCTTGGGATCTTATCTTGGTTTGAGGTGGTCTCTGGCCTTAAAGTCAATTGGAATAAAAGTCAAATAATTCCAGTGGGCCAGGTTTCCAATTTAGCAGATTGTGCAAAAATTTTGGCTTGTTAGATTGAGTCCCTCCCAGTCAAATATTTGGGTCATCCTCTGGGAGCGAGTTGTGGATTATCTTCAATTTGGGACCCAGTAATTGAGAGAATGGAGAGAAAATTGGCTTCTTGGAAGGCAAAATACCTTTCTTTTGGGGGTAGGGTGACTTTGATTAAGAACACACTTTCCAATTTACCCACCTATTTCCTTTCCCTTTTCCCTATTCCAAACAAAGTTGCAAGTAAGCTTGAAAAACTTCAAAGGAATTTTCTTTGGAGAGGTTGAGAAGAGGAGAAAAAAGTTCACTTGGTAAGTTGGAATCAAGTTTGCCTCCCCAAGGATGAAGGGGGGTTAGGCATAAGGAAGTTGAAATCTTTTAACTCTGCTCTTCTCTGCAAGTGGATTTGGAGATTTGCGGCAGAAAATGATGCCTGGTGGAGACTTCTCATTGCTAGTAAATATGGTGTGGAATGGGGCAATTGGAGAACTAGGGACCCTCCTCCCAATTGGGGAAACTCGTTGTGGAAAGGGATAATGAAGAATTTCTTAGCTCTTGCTGTTGGGATCTCAATTAAAGTTGGCAATGGTAATAGGACCAAGTTTTGGAAGGATTCTTGGTGTTCGGATGGCCCCCTTGCTGATTCCTTTCCTCTCCTCTTCCAGTGTGCTTCTAACCAAGAGGCTTCTATTGCTGAGTGTTGCAGTGTATCTGGTGATTTAGTTCTTTGGTCTCCTTCCTTTAGAAGGAACCTTTTCGATTGGGAGGTGGAAGAGATAATGAACCTGTTGGCCTTTCTTCAAAATCAAGAGATGGATTTCAGCTCAGAGGATAAGTGGCAGTGGAAGTGGAATTCAGATGGTGTTTTCTCTGTCAAGTCTCTGGCTTCTAATCTCTGTAGAAGGGGTGTTTCTGATTTCCCTTGCCATCAGGTGTGGAATTCCATTAGCCCAACTAAATCTAACTTTCTAGTTTGGACTATGGCTCTAAATAAATGTTTGGCTAGAGCTAACCTTGTGAGAAGGGGCATTCAACTTTTGGACCTTTCATGCAGCTTGTGTGGGAGCACTGCTGAAACCACTGATCATTTGTGCATTCACTGCCCGTATTCGTCACAGCTATGGAATCATTTCTTCAGCTCTATGAACTTAAGTTGGGTTATGCCAAGTTCGGTTAAGGAGCTTTTGGGTTCCTGGAAGCTTAAGGGGTTGACCAAGAAAAAGAAGAGTGTATGGAAGACTATTCCTAGTGCTGTTTTATGGTCCATCTGGTCTGAGAGGAATAGAAGGATTTTTTGTAACAAGGCTTTAAGTCCGGAAGAGCTAATCCAGAAAGCAGTGGGCAAATTAATTTCTTGGGTGTCAGTGTCCGAGGAATTCAGAAATTGTAATGTGTCTGTTATTTTTCTTTCTAGTTCTTGGTGAAATGTGTAACTGCTGATTTTGTCAGTCGGCCTTTCTGGGACTGATCTCAGCTTTCCTTGCATATCTCTTGTTTCAATAAATATTACTTTACCTTTTCCAAAAAAAAAAAGAATTACCATGTATAGTAAAAATGTTTCAATAGAAGGTTCTTATTTTGATAAATCATCCCATAGTTCCATTACTACATTTATTTTTCTACAATTATTTATAACTATTTTGTGCTCAATTCATACAGAATAATACTTTTATCCTACAAACCATATTTGTGCCTAAGATAATTATTTTTAAACTATATTTGTTTTTAAAGTTTTTTAGGCACTATAGCACCAAAGTTCATGACTCGAAACAAGATAAAAAATCGACTTGCAAAATTTTCATCTAAAACATTTGTGATGTATCAATAAAGACAATTAATTTGCAATGGAAGGAGAGTAGCATCATCATCATCTAAGCCTTGCCCCAACTATAGGGGGGGCAGCTACATGAATCCTGTTTCACCATTCCATTTGGTTTCGAAAGGAGAGTAGCAACATTACATGAAATATGGGCTGAGTGCAATGCTAGGATAGACCTTCTCAGGTTCACACTAGCGAACGTTTAAAAGTTTGTTATATATTTGAAGTGATTTGGCAACTAAATCTATCTGATTATGTAGCTCAACAATTGATCTATAAGAAGTGCATAAACACTTGGAACTTTATTCTGACAGTCCACGCTTAATTTCATAGTTTACAGAGTTTTTTCCCTGAATGTAAACTAAGATTCTTATTTAATTCATTAAAAGAATACTGGGTACAAAGTATTTTATAACCATTGTATTGGCTGGACATCTCCACCTATCCCCTTTTAATTGTGTTAGGCACTGCTTCAAGGGGGTGCTACCTCCCAAATTAATCAGAGAGAGAGAAAGAGACAGAGAGGAGGAGGAGGGAGAGAGAGAGAGAGAGAGAGAGAGAGAGATTGTTCGAATGGTAAAAATGTCTCCCACTCTTCTTATTTCTTTGATCTTTTATACTGTACATGTTATTCCATCAAGATCAAGATTTTTTTTATGAATAATCAAGATCAAGATTTGGTAGTTACATCTTAGCTGTATCTTTTTTTTTATATCTTTTTAAGGGCTACACAACAGGGGGTAGCCCATCCCCCAACCCAGGTGCAAGCAGGATTCAATCCCAACCAGCTGGTTGGCACCTTGCTACATCTTAGCTGTTAACAACCTGATGTTTGTTCTTGATCCCCTTCCATAATTAAACTTTTACGGTTTAGCAATTTGGCTATTTCCATTCCTTAATTGATTGCTAATAATTCCACCCTAATTGAATTTCCATGGCCAATCAGTCCAGAATATTTACATAGTGTTACCAATAAAAAATAGTTTATATAATGTTTTGATCACAAAAAAAAAATAGTTTATATAATGTTCCTATAGGAGCTTTTAAGTTATAGCAAAATTTTGGGAATTCACCGCAATATCAAGTAACTATTTCAACATACCAATGTGAACCAATTCCAACCAAGTCTAATTCAAAATTCTAGCATTAACAGATCAAGTAAATATCTAAAAAGAATTGTCATCTCCTCTCAATTCAAAGCAGACTCCAAAGTTGATAACAAAGTAGGAAAAAAAAAACTTTTTTATCGTTTTTCTGTTTTCCCAAATAATGCAACAAAATGTTGGATACTTGGATGCAGTCAAAGTACCTTTTAACAGATGTTTTCACCAGGCACCCATCAAAATCGAATGCAGCAATTTTTCTTGAATCGTGAAGTCCATCATCCTGTGCTAAAGTGTAAAGGAGAACATGTAAATGAAGACCATTTCAATCACTGTGTCAAGAAGTATGAAAAAAGTTTAAAAGTGCATATTTCAATTTGTAAATGCATGTAAACATATAAACATGGGGCATTCACCATGTGTGCCAGGGGAGGAGGGGACTATTTCTTTATAAATACATATTTTGTTTGAGACCCAGCCCTGAAGCATTAAGGATGAGTTTATTTTATTTGATTTTAGGAGACTAAATTCGGTCTTAATCGTCTAATTTGTAATTAGACAATCTACTTTATCTAGAAAGATGGGACCCATGCCAATAATAACATCTTGAAGGCCTTTGTACTGAGTTTGTTATTGAGAATGTAAACCAACTTGAATTAGGAAACAGCACAATTTTAGTAATTAGTAAGGGTAAATTACAGACTACCACCCTGTACTTAAGGGATAGCAACACTTAGCCCTAAAACTTTATTTTTGCAACAACCCCCCTCCCTTGAACTTTTAGATTCCAATGTTTTAAAACCCAGAGGCATGACACAAGGTGTTTCACTGCCTGGAGGCATGAGACGTAGTTCAGAACATAAGACGCGTAAGCCTCCTGAGCACAAGGAAGCGTAAGCCTCCTTAAGAGGAGGATGAGGAGGAAGAAGAGGGAAGAGGATCTCTTTTTTTTTCTTGTTTCTTTTTTACTAAAGATGTCTTGTATTAAGAAGAATGAAGATGCATAACACTAGGGTCTTGTCACATGAGAATCTGTTTTGAAGTTAACTCACCGAATGCTAATGGTGGGGGTTAAGTGATGGAATCTAAAAATTCAGGGAGGTCATTGTCACAAAACAATGTTGAATTTCAACCCCAACATTATTAGTTCATGGACTTGCCAAGATAGGTGCCACCAAACCATGTCCTTGTAGCTCAGGCACCTTGCAAACTATTGGATCAGAAAATTGAATAATTTCCTGTTATTTGATCAGGTTAAAAGTCAACTATTTGTCTGGCCATCAAAGTTACAGATAAAGCAATTGACTTATGGGGTTATTCCTGCTATGATGGAATTTCTTTGTCTTCGTCAAGAGCTATGATGCCCAGATACAAATACAGATATGACATAGACACAGGTATAGGTTATAGAGATGTGAATCTCCAGTCTCCATTTCCTAAAATTCTGGACATGGATATATGTATGAATATCCCATATAATATGCTCACATCATGCATTTATATCTGGTTTTTTAAGCTAAATGGCATTTCTCGAGAATTATGTCTTGCAAAATTTAATTACATTTCTAACATGTACATATATTTTGATAGAATAATTTGTTAAAACATGCCACCTTACATATTTTAAAAGTGGTAATGCTATAGTGTACACCTAGAAGTATCTATGCAGTACCAGGTATCATCCCATAAGTATCAGTTGTGATATCACTATGATAGGCATGTACAGGAGTCTGGGTATCATGGGTCAAGAGGGGTTCTAATATTGTGTTCGGTCAAAGCAGTCTTCAAAATACAAGTAGAGTTATAGAAAATGTGATCAACAAGAGGTTTGGCCAGAATGTAAATGTTTATTGATTTAAGCAGAAGACAACTTACAACTTTCAGCAGATTGTGCTAAGTACAAAAAAACTTTCAAAAGAAGTCCAACGACAAGCTAAGCTAACACCGGGCACAAATCAAGATTGATGGCAGAGAGGCTGGATCAGGGCACCAACAAGGACCGCAGAAGTTGGATGGTAGGGAGAGCAGAAAAGGTTTACCACTTTTTACACTGGAAGTGCCAACAACAACAATCATATTGTAGCTGAGATCATTGCAGATGAAACAAGGTGCTGATGAGTACCAGAATGAAGAGCCATGACTAGGGATTGCAACTTGGGCAGATTTTTCTTTCAAAACTGGCCAACCCCCTACCTAAAGTCCACCCTATTTTTTCAAATTTTGTGCAATTAAGTTTCAGGCATTTTATTCTGTTGTTTCCTGTCCTGTCAGACCTCTTTACAGTTTACTAATCACATCCTGCCATGTCTTCTCTTTTTGCCACAATGTTAGTAGATGTGAATCAGTCCTCTTAAGTCTGGTATTAAATTCTGATTACAGCAATAAAAAAGGAAGAAAAGAAGAGAGATACAGCACTACAGCAGAAGAGAAGAAGATTGAGAAGGAGAGGAAGAAGAAGAGAGTTCGATGGTTCCCACTCTCCCCTCACTAATCTTTTATTAATCTCAACTAATCAAGATAATTACATGTCTGCCCTTAAGTGGGCGGCCAACTCAGCAATAACTTAAAAGAAATTAAAAGAAGTTAACAGGCCCATTAACACATAAAATATAAATAGAGCACTACTAAACAGAAAACAAGTAGTCAAGAACTAAGGCCCATTCAGCCCAGTCTCTCTACACTCCCCTCAAGTTGAGCATAGATATCAATCATGCCCAGCTTGCTTATATAGTGTATCAATTTTCCTTTTGGAACACCTTTGGTCAAGGCATCAGCCAACTACTCTTCTGAAGCAATGAACGGCAAGCAAACTTCACCTAAAGCAACTCTCTCCTGTATAAAATGTCTACCAACCTCTGTGTGCTTGGTTCCATCATGCTAAACAGGATTATGTGCAATGTTGATAGCTATCTGGTTATCACAATATAGCATCATTGGCTTGTGATAGTCAATATCCAACTCTTCCAAAAGTGATCTAAGCCACAATAATTCTTAAACTCCATGTGCCATTGCTCTACACCCTGCCTCATCTAAAGATCTGACTACTACAAACTGCTTCTTACTCCTCTATGAGATAATGTTCCCTACTACCAAAGCGTAGTATCCTGATGTGAATCTCCTATCATCAATACATCCAACCTAGTTAGCATCAGTGTATGCTTCCAACTTCATATGTTTGTGCTTGGCAAACAGAATACCTTCCCCTAGAGTGCCTTTTAACTAACACAAAACCCTCTCTACAACTGCTAAATGTGTATCTCTAGGTGAATGCATAAACTAACCAATGACACTCATTGCATATGAAATATCTGGTCGAGTCATGCAAAGATAATAATAACTTCTCAAGCAGTCTCTAAAACACTCCCTATCAGACAATAGGGGTGTCCACAATAATTTCGATTGGCCACTTCACCAATTTGATGTTAAAAATGCCTTCTTAAATGGAGACCTACATGAAGAGATCGATATATCTTTACCTCCAGGGTTGTATGGGAAGGAAATGCAAGGGAAGTTGTATAAATTGAAGAAATCCCTTTACAGCCTTAAACAGTCTCCTAGAGCTTGGTTTGAGAGATTCTGGGCTGCCCTTGTCTCTTTTGGATACGCACAGACTCGGTATGTTCATACTTTATTTGTTAAGGGGAGTAATTCCTTGGTGACTTTTTTTATTGTTTATGTTGATGACATTGTGGTTATTGGCAATGACACCCAGGAAGTGGTTAAAGTCAAACGGTTCCTTAACACTGAGTTTGAAATCAAGGATTTGGGAGATCTCGGATATTTCTTGCAAATTGAAGTTGTTAGATTTAAGGATGGTATCTTCATTTCTGAACACAAATATGTCCTTGATCTACTTGTAGAGACTAGTAAACTTGGTGCTAAACCAGCCTCCACCCCTATAAACTTGGGAACACTCCCAAATTCTCTTCTCATATGTAGGATCCTTCTATTCTAGTTTCTTACTACAGCCTATAAGATAACCAAGTTTCCCTCTATTGCAAACATAATTCTGTATAGACTGAGACCACTCCAAGTGGTTAGTCTGATCCAACCTTACTGCAATCACAACATTGTAAAAACTGTCCGCAAAGCTTGCTAGACCAACCCTAGATTATGAGTATTGCTTCAAATGAACTCCGAATTGCTCCATTGATCTAACAAATCAATCTGGAGGCCATTGAAAACAAAAGGAAGGTATAACAAACCTAGAACAACTGACCTATAGTCAAATGAACACCTGAAGGTAGGGTTTTCACCCACCTTGGCTCCTAGGACAAAGAGAGAAACCACAATTGCTCCTGGCAGCTTTCCTAGATCATTTTCCAAAGGCTGTTGCACCCTATAACAGATCAAATAGCTCCTATAGAGCCCCAAGCGCCAGCCTCAATCCACCTCTTTAACCCTTAACTCAATCAAGTTCAGACTCCTCCTGTCAGTTCAGATTTTGGGTAGAAATCTTCAGGAGTATTTCTAGGCTTCAAAACAGCAACTTAAGATCTGCAAAACCTTCTACCAACTAGGCAACAACTTCCAACAATGATCAGCAACTCATCCATCCATACACTCCGTTGACCCTAATGCCTAAAGTTTATGGGTTCAAGAAAGAAAGAAAAAGAGGAAGAACACTGGTTTGATACCAAGTAGGGAAAAGAGAAGAGAATAGAATTGGATTTTGGGCAAAGATAATCATAGCTGTCTCCCAGCTCCCTAATTGAGTTTTATTAGATCTAATCATAATTAAATGTATACTTACAAGAAAGCCCTTAGTAGGGCAGCTGCATGAACAAATAAATATATATATATATAAATATAAAAGACTTAGGTCCATCAAAATTCAGGCCCATTAGCATAAAATAAAAAAACACTAAAAGACTTCACACGACCCAACAACTCAACAATAGATCAAGTGAGGGTTGGTGTCCCTTCTGCTATGTCATTCTATAAGTTGTGTGGTGCAGTTCCCAAGGAAGGGACTTTAAGAGGGAAGGAGAAGGCACATGAGAGAGAGGAGGGAAATAGTCCTAGATCCAAGGGTTAATGGTGTTTCCAATTTCCACCAGTCCACCTCAAAAACAAATTCCAAAAGCTGTGGACCAAAAGCTTTCTTTGTTCAATCATTTAACTTCAAAAGTGAAGGAAAATATAACTGTTTATAGAGAACAGAAGGCTCTCTTTACAAAAGAAACCTGAATTCTAATTTGCTACTGAAGCAACCTAAACTCAACTAAACACGGCCTTGATCCTGAATATTTGAGGTTGGCCACACAAATCCTGTCCCACCATTTCACTCTATCAAGAGCCATGTTTTCTGTAAAATAATAAGCCTTTAAATAATTTTTACCACTTCAGACTGCAATTTCTTTTATCTTCCCCTTGCTCTTTTAGAGCCTTCTACTTGCACAAATACACTCCTTATTGGTGCAGTCATTGGTCATCTATATACATGACTCTGTCAACTTTCCCTCATCTTGTCAGTTGTCACTATTGGAGCTACTCCCAAGTCCTCTCCAATGTGCTCATTTCTGATTCTATCACTATCAAAGCAACCTAACAGAGAAAATTAACAAAATGAAAACAGAAAAGCATAGTATACACTAAGCATCTTTTTTCCTGCCTGAGCTTGAAGGAGTAAGCTCAAACACAGGCTGAACTAGGAGGCTCATTACCCTTACATGGCAGAATTATTCCAAAAGGGATGACCTAGAATGCAAAAGTGATGGATGGACCTGCAAAAACAAGAATGAGGTTGCAGAAATGTTCTGGACTGCAGGTCATCCCACATCAATGAGCTCTGGGTTAGTTTCGTTGGCTTGACTGCATTTGTTTTTTCTTTTTTTCTTTTTGATCTATCTTGACTGGATTTGTTACATGGAACAATCCCAATTGTTGGATTTGGAACAAAAACTAGGTGCAAACAGACACCAGGTTCAATCTTTCCAAAACCAAAAAATCAAAGTTCCAAATTTCCAAAGTGTTCTCAAATTAGAGAGTGCATCCTATCACAAACACACATACATACACAGAGCAGTAGACTATTAAAAGTTTTGAACAAGAGCATAGTCACTTGAAATTGGTTCAAGTTTTGAAATATCAAGACCTCCAGAATTGCTTCAAGTCAAAAAGAAATTTCAAAACTATTGAAATTCAAAATTTTATGCATACCATACATAGAGAGAAAGACACCACTAAATTATATTACACCAGTAGTGCCAAGATGAAGAAATAATTACATATTTCAACCAAAGGTTCAAGTCTTCAAGATAAGAGGAAAATGTAGATTGCAAGCTGAACTCGACTTGATTTAGTGAATTATGAAAAATTGAAATAAAGCAATTTCAGATACAGCTGGTTTTCTTGTTGTTTTGTTCTTAACCCCTGCTGATGCTGAGGACTTTATCAGGGCTGAATTCCTGGCTGTTCTTCAAGAGGTGCAGATAGCAAAAGAGTTGAACTTGGAGAGTTTAATTCTTGAAGGGGTTCCAAGGAAGTGGTGGGATGGTTGAAGAACCCAGAGTCTGTTATATGGGCCTATAGGGATGTAATCAAGAGATTTAAATGGTTAATAGCATGACATTAAGGAAACAATGGGTTCAAAGATCGGGAAATGGATTGGCCAATACATTAGAAAACCAAGGGGTTAATAGGGGAAAATTGTAGGTGGCTCAATCGTAATCTAATTTAAATTTGTGAGAAGTTGCACCCCGCACCTCTCCATGGGATGCTTGTACTCTATGTATATTTTATTGGTTAATTAATAAAATATTGAAGTTATTTGTCAAAAAAAAAAGTTGAAATAAAGCAAAACCTTTGCGCTATTAAAAGTTCAGATAATCAAGTATTGACAAACATCAAACTGTGGCAGAAAAGAAAATTTTGCATCACAAACAACTCACCTAACACCTAACTAATGTTCAAGCCATAGATATCTAAAGGAAATATTCAATAAATTAGGACCAACCGACCAACATCTCACCCGTTCAAGAAATATAATTGTTTGAAAAGCCTTCCATTTTGGCAATAATGTGGCATCCTGATTCAAGAAACAAGATTAAAGCAACAGCTTAAATAACACGTAATGAAAAGGAGCATTTACAAGACAAGCAGATCCATGATTGATAAGCTCATCAAATTTACCAAAACGGTAAACCAAGCAGATCCATGATTGATAAGTGCAAACCTTGTACTTATCCTTTACACCAGAAAGAGAAAAAACTATGCCCAAATTAGCTTCATTTCCAGATGTACACAACTGGGAACAATTATTACAAAGGAAACTGATCAGCTCAATTGTGGAAAAGCATGAAAATATCATATAGAGATAAACTAGGTAGGAAACAAACAAGTCCAGAGTGTCCAGAAAAATTAATGGAAAGGATATCATCCATATCCAAAATAATATCAACTTTTGCCATTATCAAGTATCAACAACAGTAAGAAGATACTTTAGTACAACAGATAAAATCATTGAAAATTGAAGCTTGATTCTAACTTCATAATTGGTCTGTGTAACCTATTCCATTATTATAGACAAGTAATCAGTTCAGAATTGCTCTTTGCAATGACATTCCTGGTCAGGTTAAATACCTCTTTCGGTTTCCAGAAAAGTCCTTTTCTTATTAGCAAAGTAAGATTTTATTAAAACCACTGGTTGGTTGTTCTGTATAACTATGAGAGTAACAGAAAATTCACTTCAAATTCAAAATTAGAAACATCAACATGGCCAGAAAAAAGATCCAATGAAGGGCTTGACAATATATTAATGGTGTTAGTCAGCTTCTTAGCTGATCCTATATAGTTGCAAACAGTGTTTTAAAAGCACAAGGTGCAGGGGTCAATTTGTGCCTGAGGCACAAGGCGAGAGGCGCGTGCCTTTTTAAGCAAGGCGCAAAAATTTAAAAAAAAAAAAAACTAAAAAATTCAAAAAAAATCAAAAAATTATAAAACATAATATTAATAAAAATATAAACTTAAATTTTAAAATAAATGTTTTAAAAAACCTATTATCTAAAATTAAAATACATAAACATAATATGTAAAGCATATTCAARTGAGAATTTAAAAATGAAATCAAACATATAAAACATTTTCAAGCATATAAAACACACAATCTCTTTTTTTCTCAATTACATTATTTCAAGTAGCTAATGTGACATATTACATTCCTAATTCTACTAGCCACCTTTGTGCCACACCCCTCGAGGCAAGCCCAAACAAGTCCATGTTAGAGTCTTAAATTCTTAGTTCAAGAACCCCCTATTTGGTAATGTTGTCCATTCATTCATCCTAATAAAATATCTTCTTAAAAAGCAATTAAAACTATAAAACCATTATTTTTTGTGTGAAAACTAAGAATTTAAGACCCTAACATGGATCTATTTGGGCTTGCCTCGAGGGACATGGCACAAGGTCCGGGGGCGGAGCCCCCAGCCCAATCGCTAGACTCAGAAAAAAGAAAAGGTGTCAAATTTTCAAAAGGCGCACACCTGGGCTGAGGCACAAGGCACACCTAGGACCTGGGCGAGGCACCTACCCTAAAATGCACCTCGCCTGTGCGCCTAGGCGCGCCTTTTAAATCACTGGTTGCGACAAGGCTTTGCAAAATAGCATCAAACTACCTTCGATTCATTTGAATTCCCTTGATCAAGGCCATCCATCTCAGCTCCATCTGGTTTACAAACCTAGAATAAATAAAAAATATGTAAGCAACAGGGCAAAGAAATAACTAAAACAATGCTCATGCCACACTAAGAGAAATACATTCATGCAAAAGTTCATAAACTTCATAAGAGTACCCATCCACCTTTGATTTCTTTGAACTCCTTTCCTTAAGTTCATCTGTCTCCGCTTCTGCTTTTTTAACCTGAAACCAAAAGAAAATTAGTGAAGACAACAAATAGTAGAAAATTAACCAAAGCCATGACACCCTTTAGGCATGTTTACTTACTTTCAACTCCTTTGAACTCTTTCCCTCGCTTCCTTCGGCTCCATCTTCATCTCCATCAGAAACCTGAAAAAGAATAGCACCGGTAATAGCTCAATACCATCTAACATATGTCTTCGCACGTGCAAGTTCAATAATATCTCCCGAACAAAGAATTGTGGTAAAGGTTATTTTTTCACAACATTGATTTCGATGGAATGGCTGGATTGCAGTGAAATCAGCTCAAACCTCTTTAAGCGACTGGCTCCGCCCGGCCTCCAATTTCTTCAATGCTTCCTGATCACTGCTCTGAAACCGCAGAAAAGAACGAGAATAAAAACAACTATCAAATAAAGGAATTTTTAATCGGTGAGATAGGGATTCAAAAAAACAAAAAAGAAGAAAACGAATAGCGTGCATCCAGTAGAACCTTCAGTATCGAAAAACCCTTTATCTTCTCCGCAGAAACGATCTGCTCAGAGTCAGTAGGGAAGCAACTCAAGTGATGCCATCTCGTCATATCGAAGCCCCGAGAATCTCTACTGACCAACCCTAACCTCAGAGTATTCACAGTAATGGTTTTCGAGCATTTCTTACAGGAAGATCGATTAGACTTCGCGTACTCAGCGACGATGTTCAATGCAACCATTATAGATCTTCTGACGCAGGAACAATAGAAACGACTCGAAATGAGTGGCAGAACTCTACGCCGAGTTCGAATGAAGAGTGAATTAGAACGGTTAGGGTTTTGTGATAAAATGGGCAAATACGTGAAACTTGACATGCAAAATGCGATGAGGTGTTGGATGAAGAAATCTAGTGACTTCTCGAAGACGATGGACTCAGACCGTTCAGAACATATCTTCCCGCCATTTTGGTCGATCGATCGTTTGTGCTTCCGCGCAAGCTGGCAGGAAACGCGGGTCACAGGGTCAGGGCCTTAAAGGCTTGGCCAAGCCGCCAAATGAAAAATATAGGCCTCAATGGGTCGGTTCACCCCGACCGACCGAACGAACCGATTGTGCTGGTTCTGGTTCATATTTTGTCTCGAATCTCGATTAATATTTAATAATTTGATCAATTCTAATTATTGCTTGTTCTCGATCATTATTCTATTAAAAATATACAGGTTTTATAATTGTTATTATATTTTATGTTTGAAATGATAAATTTGATAGATAATATATAAAATAGTATTAGTTAAAAAACTTAATTTATTAGCATATAAATAATTTAGTATTTTAATATTATTTTTATTAAAGCTATATTATCAAATTTCAAGTTTTTAAATTATTAATTACTTCGATAATAAATAAATATAAGTGTCAATATAATTGAGTCTATCGTGTCAAACCCAATTGTCCTAATTATTACTTAGGACGGGTCTAGGTCCATGATTTTGTCACAATTAATGATAATCCTAGGTCTAAACCAGTTGACATTTACCCTACTTTAAAAAGCATTAATAGCCTCAAGAATATTTATGAAATTTTCTAAGAATCAATTTTATCCCTTCATATTTAATTCTATTGGTAAAAAATGAAGACAAATAGGATAACCGGTTATTGATATTAAATGAGTTGAAAATAGGTAATTTTAATTAAGATATTCAATCCATTCAATTCTCTCTCATTAAATCAAAAATTAATTTAAGGTATTAACTTGTATTCACTTTCATTGAATCATATATTTAAGGGAATTTTGTTTATTTTTATCATTAAATTCTATTAATTAAATATATGCATAACGAATTAATATTTCAATAATATAAAAAATTATATTTTTAAAATCTACCTAGAAAAATTAGTGTTTTCATCTAGGTGGTGGTAAGAAATTAAACCATTTTGGGTCAAATGGGTCAATCCGTGTTGCTACAATGAAATAATAAAATCCAAAAGTACGTAAAATGCAAAAAAAATGAATTAAAAAAAAGAATATTTTTAATATCATATATTTGACATATTAAACAATAATAAGTATGATAAATAAGAAATATTTTTATTAATGATGGAAATGAAATGTAAAATTTTAAACCAATTGAAAATAAAACTATTTTCCTATTCTCTCATTAAATCCCATATCTAAGGTATATTCTCTCATTAAATCCTATATTTAAGATATATTTTTCTCATTATTAAATTCTACTAATTAAATCCATAATTTTAATTTTAATAATATAAAAATAAATTTGAAAACAAAACAATTTTCTTCCCTCCCAATGGTGGGTAAGCAATTCAAGCATTTGGGGTCAAATGGGTTAATAAATAATGACATAATTAAATAATAAAAATAAAAATTAATAAAATGTATAGTACAAAAAAAGGAATTGGGCATATCTCTAATATTGTATATTCATTATACTAAACAAAAATAAGTACGAAATGTAAGAAGTATTTTTATTAATGATGA
The DNA here is from genome assembly GCF_000365185.1 of Nelumbo nucifera. The sequence continues at coordinate 4,323,125 of NW_010729082.1, forward strand.
AAATGGAATGCCAAATTTAAAATCAACATGGAAATTAAATGGTGATATCATAGTCAAATAATAAAATTTTTAAAAATAAAAAATAAAAAATTCACAAAAATAAAAAAATGGATAAATTTTTTGGTACATATCTAATGTTATATATTTATAAAAAATAAAATATTAGGTATATATCTAATATTATACATTCATTATATTGAACAAAAATAAGTATTATACATAAAAAATAATTTTATTAATATTGGAAATGTAATACAAAATTTAATATCAACATAGAAATCAAACTATTTTTCTTTATGGGTGGTGGGTTAGTGGTTTGGGTCAAATGGATTAATCAATGATATGATAGTTAAATAATAAATCTTAAAAAAACGTATAAGTAATCAAAAAAATATATATAAAAAATTATATATTAATCATATCAAACAGAAATTAAGTGTGATAAGTAAAAAATATTTATATAATATAGATGAAATATATAATTTGAAACAGATCTGAAAGTAAAGCTATTTTCTTATCTAGATAGTGGGTCAACGACCCAACTTTTCAAAGAAAGTCATCATGTCACAAGTGAATAATAAATATTTAAAAATATAGAACACAAAAAAAAATGAAAAAGTATAGAATTTTTTCAAAAACATTTATAGAAATTTCTAATGTCGTATATTCATCATATTAAATAAAAAATTTGTTAAAATAAAATCATTTTTTATTTATGACATAAATGGAATACAAAATTTAATAATAATAATTGTTATTGTAATTTAAAATTTCCACGTGCACATATACCTATCATAAAATTCTAACAAGTAATTAATTTCAACAAATGAAGAAGAGCAAAGGAGATGAGGCACACATTTAATTTCAATTATAATAAATAGTCAAAAATTTAAATAGATAGAGAAGATAAAAAAAGAGGAGAGGAGACAAATTGGAATGATGAAACAAATGGATTCAATATAGTTGTAACAATTGGTCACAAAATTTGATTTTTGACTCTCTTGTGGAAGTCAATAAAAAGTAAAAACAGATAGATATATTTGTCTTAATAATAGTTGCTTTCAACTCATTTAAGACTAAGAACTTTTAATATAGAGGGGCAAATTTCATCCTTATAAAATTTAAAAAATAGTTTATTCAAAATTTTCATTTTTCCCTCCCATCCAATTTAGCAAGAAGTTAAATAAAGGGCTAAATTTGTCTAAATATTAGCTCTTTTCAAGTCATTTAAGACCAATAACACATTCCTCTCTTTTTTCCTCATTTTTAAATCAATAATTTTCCTTACAAAATTATACAAATACTCCATGAGTATTTGTGCTTTTTAAAGTAGTATTGGTTTCCTTGATGTTTTGATCATTAATGCTTTATTTTTTTTCTTACCCAATTAATAATTGCAAGGCCCTTGTCCATTAGAGAGCCAAGTAAAGTTATATAAAAGAATTATCTTCTTACTACCTTACAACATCTATCATGATTCTTATTTTTCGTGCTTTCATGGTTATAATACATTTTTTTATTAAAGAGGGAATTAATCCAAAAGCTTTGTGCATATAAGGCACTGGTACTATAACTTTTTTAAATAAACTATTTCTTTGAAAATTATTCACCCTTTCATAATTAGCCTATTTTCATTTTATAGATTTCACTGCAATAAGAAATATTCGACCTAACAATGAAAGTACGTACACAGTGTAATAATACTTTAATAACTATATCAGAACATGCTAATTATATTCTTATATTTTCATTTCAAATAGGGGAGGAAGCTTAATATAAAAGAAAGCAACCAATCTTGAAAGCAAGCTTGATAATTCATTTATCTTCTATGATGCATATGTTTTAAAATTATATTAATATAATTGAAAGCTTTTTCATTGACAAAATAAAATTAAATAATCTAACATGTAAACTCAAGTTAAACTATATGATGTTTAACTATCAGCACTAAACTTATAAATTGTAATATAAACTCCATCCACCTCATTTCTTATGCACCTTCAAAATTAGATTTCATGTTAAGAAATTGCATTGTTCACATCATTTATAAATCGGTTACACATTGATGATATGTCTCTTATTTATCTTCATGCTCATGCTTAGAATGGGCACCTTCCACTAGTTAATAATAATATACAATACTAACTAGTTTGGTTAACTTCATTTTTTTGTTTGTTTTCTTGATTTTGGTTGATTTTTTTAATCTTTTATGAGCAAACTTATCCCTAACTATAAGTTTATAAATAAATAGCTACAATGGATTTATTAAAAGAAGAGACAAAATTAAGATATAAATAAGTATTTTATTAAAATGTTGCCATTAATAATAAAATATCATATTTGCCCATGAAGTGAAAAAAAAAGTTTAGAAAGAATTTTGATGGAAGGATATATTGAATTCATAATTGGTTGTCCCAACAAGAAGCTTAAACCACCATTGGGATAGGATAAGAAATCATCATTCTTGTCATATAAGCCTTATCCCAACTATATGGAGTTAGTTACTCTAAAAAAAAACATATGGGGGTGATAACATGAATCTTGTATAAGCCATTTTGTTATATTTAATGATATATCCATTGTTAAATTAATAGTGATTTTTATTCATACCTTTTTTGGCCTTACCCTAGTCTTTTCAATGTCTAAATGTTCTAATATTGCAAGAGTGAATATGGTCTTAAGGTACTCAAATGTGTTTTGGAAAGCGAATCAAGTAATTAATTGATTAACAAGTGTGGTTTATTTGATTGAGTAAATAAAATTTTCTTATTAAGCATACTTGTTTGCTTGACTTTGAGAACATACTATAAATATGAATTATATCTTTTTCATTCCATTAATGATGAGGAGTTTACATAATTGATGGAATCTTTTAGTCACAGAAAAAAGAAAACCAACAGTGTCATCGTTTAAGCCTTATCCCAACTATATGGGGTTGGCTACATGAATCTTATTTCACCATATACATTATTAATTTATGAACACTTAAAATCATTTCTTACTACTTTGACTAGTGTCCTTTTTTTATTTGCTTATAACTCTTTTAGCCTATTCAATTTGTAATTAATCACCTTTCCTTATGGGCCCCAGAGGTGATCTATGCACATGATTAAACCATTGTAGCCCACTTTGGCTCATTTTTACAAACTATTGAAACAACTCTTAAGTTCCTTTGAATGAGTTCATTTCTGACTATATCTTTTTTACTTTTTTACCCATCTAATCTCATTTATCTCAGCATATACATTTTTGTCATACAATTTTTCATGTATATTATTTATTAATTGTCCAACACTTTGTTCGATACATCATTGTAAGTATATGGGGGGGGGGGGGAAGGCAATTGGTAGAATAATCCACGAATATAACCAATGCAATTAAAATTAAATTAAACAAAAAAAAAGATTATTGAAAAATGTCCAAATGGTTTGAAGGGAGATACATTACGCTGTATTTGTTCATATGCATTCAATAATTCAAAATTCTTGGTGCACTCCCAAGCATGAAAGCCATTAGAAAATTATTAAAGTGCATTTTGTATATTCCCAAACTAGGAATATATAAAATAAGGAAAAAAATGGTAAAATTAAATAAGAAAAGTTCCATATGCAAAATAAGAAAAAAAAATTGTATATTCCCAAACCGGTTCATTAGCATGAATAAATGCTAAGAAGTTAATCATAAAAAGAGTGTAAGAATTAAATTGGGTAAATTGCATATTAGTACCCTATACTTTGGGCCTAGTCGTCTCACATTGGTACCGAATTTTAAAACGTTCCACTCTAGTACTTGAACTCCCAAAACGTCCCAGCTCAGTCCAAAACCGTTAATTGTCATTAAGTGGCAAGTAAAACGACACAAATGCCCTTCGGGTGTCATCTAATTTTCTTTATCAACCATTCAAATGTCTTTTGGGTTGTTCACCATTGCTTTAGTTTAATTTTGATTCTTGAGGAAGAAGATGATGAATAATGTATTATTTTGAAAGATAATTTTGACATTTTAGAAGTTTTAAGTTACATATGTCATCACATGATACAAATAATTAACGGAATGCTAACAATAGGGACTAAATTAGGCCGTTTTGGAAGTTCAAGTACTAGATTGGAACATTTTGAAATTCAAGTACCAAAGTGAGACTAGGCCCAAAGTACAAGGTACTCATATGCAATTTACCCAACTAAATACAAAAAGTTCAACAATAATTATAAAGTCCAACTACAACACATTTATGGATATTTGTTGCACGTTAAATCAAAATTTCAACTAATTTTTACAATAAGTACTGTTGTTTCATAAGATGTTATAGGTACATGTTATTCATCACGATTTCAATGGCACTGAAGGTACTAAACCAGTGCTATAGAGACACCCGCGACAAGCTCATAACTTGGCACGAACTTACAATGGGCTCAAAATTGCCACAGATTTGCGATGAGCTCAAAGCCAATACAAACCTGTGATGAACTAAAAGCCAACACAAATCTATGATGAGCTCAAAACCACCATAGACCTGCAATGAGCTTAGAGCCACCATAGACCTGCAATGAGATCAAAGCCACAATACACATGATGAATTTGAGGACACCACAGACCTAGGATGAGCTCAGAGTCATCGCAAATTGATGATGAACGAAGATACAATGACTAGTCGATATCACTCGTGAAATGACATCTAGTAGGCTTAAGAAAGACACGTCGGATATGATTCTATTGATAAGAGCCCTTAGCCTACCCTTGCTCCCAACCTTTATTCATCCTTCAAAGAGACCATCACACTTAGCCTTACCACACCACTCACAGATGTATTTACCATTAAGAGTTTAATAATATTAAAGATGTAAAGTGTAATATATCGTTTTATTACCGGTTCATGTTTTTTTTTCTTTAGTATGTAGTTCATGAACTATAAACTTTGTCATAAGTTCATAACTAGCCTAAATATCTCATAATAGTTATAGAAGTCCGACCTAAGGTAAAGGGTATAGGTGAAACTTTTCTAATAGGCATCCGTGATGATGAGTACGTACTTTGAAAAAAATGAATAAGAATATTGAAAGTTTTTTTTTTTTGAAATAGATTGTTCAAAGCATTTAGTTCTTCTAAGTGAATTAAACCTTTGCCTCTCACCCCACTTATTCCCAAATAGCTTTCTTGGTGTCTCTCTTGGAGACTACAAGCAGTTTACAAAGATAAACAAATCAACCAAACTAGCCCGAATTGATTAGTTTACTAAACTTGTTGATTAGTTTTGGATAATTAAAATACATAACACGACTGATTGGGTTGGTTTGAATATATAAGTTTGCAAACTAAAATGACACTATCTGACTTGACTATAATTTAATATAGATTAACCATTGCTAGATAGAACAAATGATTAACGTGGTATTATGAACTTTTGAATTAGCCAATTGTATTGTCTCTACCCTTGTCTCAAGATCCCTTAAGATAAGAATAAAGAATAAAAGACTTAAGAGATATTGATTTAAGACAATAAGGTTATTGGATAGTTGGACTCCCATTTTTAGATACCTTTTTATTGCATTTGTTTTGAAGTTGGAACATCATACACTAAATTGGAGACTTAGAAAGATTGAAATGATACAAAGCCAACCTATAGAGTTGTCAAACACATAAATATGAAATCGTCCTAACCAACTTGTCATAATCATTGATCATTGTCTAATTGTCTCCAACCTATGGTTCACTAATCGCTAATGAATACTGACCTTTGAATTTTATAGCATCAAAAAAATGCACAACTATCATGAATGTGCATCAAAAAAATGCACAACTATCATAAAAAAAATGCACAACTGACCTTTGAATTTAATTGTTATTGACTTTTACCATTGGTTTTGTTTATAAGTTTCCAACCTTTAGGCCATTGTCAATTGCTATTGTCGATGACTTACAATTTATAACATGGTAAACTAGTAATGTGCTATTCTAAGTTATTGTTTCCATTGTTGTTACTTGTTAACTTATGAAATGAACTAGTGAATAAATTATATAGTAGTATTATACACTATAAGAAAATCGGTTAAAGGTGACGGTTTATAGCCGGCGGTCTTACTGACCGCCGCTAGAGTAATATATAAGGAGGCGATCCTTTAAAGACCGCCTCTAGAGTAATATATGAGGAGGCGGTCCTCTAAAGACCGTCGCCTACATCACTTTTAGAAGTTGACGCGATGGTCTATATTGATATATTCAGCGGATTTTAGGTTTAATCTTACCATCGACCGGTTTTAGGAGCAACGCAGGGAGGCGAAAAAAAATTCCTTTTCCCACGGATATCTCCTTCATGTTCGACCAGATGCAAGGTTTTGCAAGCTTTGCAGAGAAAGTTTGAAGAAGACAACTGAGTTTTTGCAAAGAAGACGACAGAGGATAATCGTTCGATCAATAGAACTATTAAAATGTGTTATTTCGGAGGCAATTCATAGCAGCCTCTATATTGTATTTTATATGCAATTTATAAAGACATTTTTGGTATTAACCAGAAGTTACGATTTTAATTTTTATACTAACGACATGCAGCTTCGGCTTCTCCTCATTCTCCATTTATGATATAGAATAAGAGAACACAATTTGGGATTTTAAGATTTTAGTGGATGGGGAGAACAATAGCAGCTCTAACGGCTAAGAAAAACGATAAGAACTCCACTACAACAAGTTTGGGTTCTGTAATTTCAAACTTTTTTTTCTTATTTAATTCGTTGGGCTTTGAGGTATTTTTTTTTATCTAATTCGTTTTTGGTATTTTTTCCATTAAATGATTCTAATCTTTCCTCTTTCTCAAGCACAACAATGGCTCTCTTGGAATAGAGGAATGGAGGGTGCTGCTGGTTTAGGATTTCAAATCTCAACGAACAAATGATATATTTTGTCTGCTGAAAAGGTGTTCTACATGTTTCTAGCTCTTTACCTTAAATGTTGATTGTTTTAGTTTGATTTTACTACAAACAATTGGAGTGGATGTGTTTTATAACCTCATTGCTTGTATGAGGCATTCGCAAAGTAATTGAATGCATCTCACAACCAAAGATGCTGGTCACCTCTGTGTCCAAGTTTCAACTTTGCAATTGGAGGTGTCAACATCGATAAACAATTATCAGTTGTAGTATGGCATTGATAAACATTAGAATGATTGATATTTCACTAGGAGAAGTGCAATGCCCCTGGAGAGTAAAAACTTCAATAGATGATGATGCAAATTGCATAAGCAATTATTCTTGATGAGGGCAGATTTGGCCCTCCACAAACATCATGACACATGGCATATCAAAACAGTTGGACTACATCCCAGCATCACCTAGGTGACAACTTGCCTTAGCCAAAATGGGGTCCCAGCTGACGACCTGCCTCTATCGCCAACCTGGCAACCTACTTCTACAGCCGACTTAGCGACCTGCCTCTGCTGCCGACCGGGCAACCTACTTCTGCTGCCGACCTGCCCCTCTGCCGCCAACCTAGCGACCTACTTTTGTTGCCGACCTGGAGACCTGCCTCTGCCGCCGACCTGGCGACCTGGCGATCTGCCTCTGTCGCCGACTTGGTAACCTGGCAATCTGCCTCTGTCACCGACCTGGCGACCTACCTTTCTAGAATCTTGCCAGTTGTCTCCGAACCTTTCGGGATCACGCCGCATAACCATAGGCCTTATCCTCATCCCACCCGAATTGGAGGGAAACGATAAGCCTTATTAACTGACACGTTATCCTCCTTCCAAAGCAAAACAGACCCCTACGACGTGGGCTGAGGATTCTGGGAGTGTTTCGCAAGACCCACGGCAACCCAACTATATAAGGGCGTCAGCTCCTGAGACCCAGGTATATGCGCAATTTAGTTCTCCCAGCTCTCCAGCTCTCTTACATTTAGCTATCTTAAAATCTCTAATTCGCTAACTTAAGCATCGGAGTGCCCACCCCGGGTGAAGCAACCCAGGCACTTTAACACTGTTTCCTTGCAGGTCGCATCAGAGTCACCTCTCCAGCTCGTTACCACTCAGCTAGGCATCAGAGCCACCTCTCTAGCTCATCACCATTTAGCTAGGCATTAGAGCCACCTCTCCAGCTCGTCACCATTCAGTTAGGCATCAGAGCCACCCCTCCAGCTTGTCACCACTCAGCTAGGCATCAGAGCCACCTCTCCAGCTCGTCACCATTCAGTTAGGCATCAGAGCCACCCCTCCATCTCGTCAGCACTCAGCTAGGCATCAGAGCCACCTCTCCAGCTCGTCACCATTCAGTTAGGCATTAGATCCACCTCTCTAGCTCGTTACCACTTAGTTAGGCATCAGAGCCACTTCTCCATCTCGTCACCACTTAATTAGGCATCAGAGCCACCTTCCAAGTAGGAACCATTCAGCTAGGCTTCCAAGCCACATTCTAGGTAGGGACTATTCAGCTAGGCATCCGAGTCACCTGCCAGCCAGGAGCTACCAAAATGCGCATCATCAATTGGTGCCGTCTATGGGAAATGCTACAAAAGGCTATGTTCTCACCCGATTCTCTGAGCCTCAAGTAATAACATCTTCAAGCAACAACGATAGCGCTTCATCGAAAGAACCACCTAGGGGGACAGAAGCAAAATGATTAGCCCAAACGAGTTCTCGTAGTCTTGCCCGGACAGAATCTCCCTAACTATGAGGCCACCCCCATATGTCGAGCTCTATGTGCTCTCTACAAGAGTTGGCAGCCAACAAAATGTGAGGCCACCCCATAGGTCGAGCCCTCCGTGGTTCTCATGGGAGTTGATAGCCAACAAACTGTGAGGTCGCACTACAGATAGAGTCCTCCATGCTTTACGTGGGAGTTAATGGCTAGCATGTTATGGAGCCGCCCTCGCAGGTCAGTCTTTCCGGGTTGATGAGATGTCTGTAGGCCGAGGTGCTGAGAGAAAAACTAGACTGTCAAAATTCCGACACGCTGGAGACCTGGAGACCTGCCTGCGAACTGGCGACCTGCTTTCGCCTACCTGGCGACCTACTTCCACCAACCTAGCAATCTGCCTCTGCTGCCGAGATGGCGACCTACCTCTGCCGACCTGGCAACACATGTAATCAGCCAGGATGAGCCTTGTTAGCCCTGTTCGCGAGGTCACCCCTACAAGTCAAGCCCTCCATGGCTCCCGTAGGAGTCGGCGACCAACGGACTGCAGTCGCCCTTGCGGTTTGAGCCTTTCAAGGTTCCCATGCGAGCTGGCAACCTGCAGTTAGTAAATCTGCCCCCGCTGGTTGAGCTCCTCATGGCTTATCGTAGGAGTAGATGGCCAACACCTTAGAGGACTGATACAATGCAGTCGTGACACTGACCCACTATTTAAATTCCAACATCGGCGCACATATTGCAAGGGGAAGCCAAACCGCTTTCACCATCAAGGACCCCTAAGTTGACCTCAAAATATGTTGGTAATAGTTCAAAGGACCTACGACGAAGCACGAATCTACTCCTTTCACTAAGCTGACCTCAACTCGGGAGTGGGGGCAATTGATGAGGGCAGATTTGGCCATCCACTGACATCATGACACATGGCATATCAGAACAGCTGGACTACATCCCAGCATCACCTAGGCGGCAACTTGCCTTAGTCAAAATGGGGTCCCAGTTGGCGACCTACCTATGTCACCGACCTAGCGACCTACTTCTGTTGCTGACCTGGCGACCTGCCTCTGCCGCCGACCGGGCGACCTACTTCTGCTGCCGACATGCCAACCTGCCTCTCTACTGCTGACCTGGCGACCTACTTCTGCCGCCGACCTGGCAACCTGCCTCTGCCACCGACCTGGTGACCTACCTCTCTAGAAGCTTGCCAGTTGTCTCTGAACCTTTCGAGATCACGCCGCATAACCATAGGCCTTATCCTCATCCCGCCCAAATCGGAGGGAAATGGTAAGCCTTATTAACTAGCACATTATCCTCCTTCCAAAGCAAAATGGACCCCTATGTCGTGGGCTGAGGATTCCGGGAGCGTTTCGCGAGACCCACAACAACCCAACTATATAAGGGCGTCAGCCCCTAAGACCCAGGTAGATGCACAATTTAGTTCTCGTTGCTTTCCATCTCTCTCACATATAGCTATCTTAAAAATCTTTGATTTGCTAACTTAAGCATCAGAGTGCCCACCCCGGGTAAAGCAACCCGGGCACTCTGGCATTGTTTCCTTGCAGGTCACATTAGAGCCACCTCTCCAGCTGATCACCAATCAGCTAGGCATCAAAGCCACCTCTCCAGCTCATCACCATTCAGTTAGGCATTAGAACCACCTCTCCAGTTCGTCACCATTCAGTTAGGCATTAGAGCCACCTCTCCAGCTCGTCACCACTCAGTTAGGCATCAAAGCCACTTCTCTAGCTCGTCACCACTCAATTAGGCATCAGAGCCACCTCTCCATTTCGTCACCATTCAGCTAGGCATTAGAGCCACCTTCCAGGTAAGAACCATTCAGCTAGGCGTCCAAGCCACATTCCAACTAGGGATTATTTAGCCAGGTATCCGAGTCACCTACCAGCTGGGAGCTGCCAAAATGTGCATCATCAATTCTTATATGAATTCAAGTTTCTATTCCAAATTTAATTGAGAATTTCATAAATCCATGAGAAAGAAAATCACTACTTACTAATCTAGTTTACATGTTTCCAGTCCAATTGGAGTGGAGGGGGGATTGAGAGCTGAAGTAATGTCATTACTACAAGCAAATGTTGATAAAAGTTGATACTGTATCGCCTGGTGCTTTTTTTTCTTTAGTTTTTTCCCAAACCTGTTCAAGGGGGTCGGTATAAGGCCTATCTACCCCTTGAAACAGGTCAACTCCCAAACCAAAATGAACACTCCACTMACTTGACAAAAACCTACTCAACCAACTACAAGATCTGGTAGAAAAGAAATAATTTATATTAATTTTAGGGATTTCTTCATGCATCAGACATTCAAAATATTTTGGTGGAGTTACCTCTACACATTCTGGATTTGATGTTGAGAAAAATGATTGCAGCATTGTGTATTAGCCAGGGAATTTAATTTAGAAAAGCAAACAGAAATGATTAAACTACCCACAATAAACTTGGATATACTTCTTTGTTTGGATAAATCATGAGTACCTATCACATTTTCTGGTTGTGAATCAACTGTATCTGTTGCCACAATCCTATCTGAAATTTCACTTTCATCCATTTTTCTTGGTAACAAAGAAAAAATAAACGTTAAGGCATCTGAATTCTTGCCTATCCAAGTATAAAAGTTATTGGTTGTATTGAAACATAAAAGCACTATCCATAGGTCCATGCTAATTTCTTTGATGGGTTCTCTAGGCAATAACAGGGTATGCATTTTAATATTTCCTTTCTTTTCCTATTTCATTGCTTTTAATGATAGTATTTAGGTATTTAATTCTTGATATAATCTTTCATTTTTTTCAGGTTGTTCTTTTGGTAATACACTTGCTTCATCTCCTTGCTTTCCAAATCCAAAAAGGATTAGTGACTTAATTTTTGTGGTCAAGTTCATCCTAACAGATCCCTTGTAGAGGAAGCAAGTGAATCACTTCATGCATGATCCAACAAAACTTCCAATGGGGGCTAGTTAAAACTTGAGCCTAACATTTACCAATATCCAGAAGGGTAACCTTATCTACCTGTACAGCCATACGCAACAAAGGGATTTCCTTTAATCTACTGAAACTTGGATACTTTGGTTGTATTTGGTTTGACAGAAAATAAGAGAAACAGAAAGTTGAGGGAAAGATCTTATAAAATACACATCTGGGATAAGATCTTAGGTATTGCCATAAAGGTCAATAGCAATACATATGTTAAGCACTAGTAGTATATAGACACATTGCAGGCTGAGTTCATAGTGGAGCTCTTAAATCACAAGACAGAAAATTGAGTCAGAACCACATCTATACTCTTGTCTTTTTGCACCAAATCCCATGTTTTAATTTGTCCTGCTTTGATTTAAAGTTCCACATTCCTGTTCATGATGCCAATATTTGTCTATTTTATTTTTTATAATTCTTGTAGATGTTGATACATGTTTGGGTATTTCATTAATATTGCACAGATTTGCTACTGTGACCTTTTCATATTTATCTCTGTTTCTGACATTGGACCTTGTATTCATCCTTGAGTTAATATACGTCTCCTACTCCTTTGTCAAATGTATGTTGTAATCCTTTCCTTTATTGCTGACTGATTTTAACAACACTTATCTTTTCTATGTAATTCTGATGCTTGCCTTGGCCTTGTTATGAGTTCTTTTGGTTGATCCCAAACTAAAAATGTTGGTGAAGGTGTATAACAAACCGGGTGCTGATGACCTAGTAATTCAATTACTTGAGGAGGGGAAAAGATTTTATATCCAAGAATCAAGGATAAGAATTTGATATCATAATAGTCAGGTCATTGCTATTGATAGAGCAACTTAAAGGGAAACAAAAACCTCTTTAACACAATTAGTATGCATTTGAACATGGATTCCCTTTTTCCCAATGAAAGCCAATTTCAAATAAAACTACATCTTATGTGAATGACTAGAGACCCTACCAGTCTACCACCATACTATTGTTCGTTCTCATGGAAAGCACAAGAAATGATGGGGTAATGATTTTATGTACTGGTCATCCAATCAATCTCCTTCATTTGATGATCCTTGCTTATGGTGATGTTTTATCACCTCCTGCTGTATTTTATAATTTCTGGTTCTTCAAAAAATGAATTATTCTATTGTAACTAATATAGGAAAGTAAGGGGCCATAGTGAAAATTCAAGTGTAAACCTAGTGTATTTATATATTGGACCTAAATATTAACTTAATTTCCCATTTGGCCTACCCAACCTATGTACACCACCCACCATTCCTATTCCTAGGGTAGAATCATTTTGGTTAAGCTAAGTTTGATCTAGTTGAATTCAGATCTATTTGTGCATAATGAACCTAATCCTTTGCCATCACTAATGCAACAAAACAAGTTGAAAATTTGACTAGAGTAGGATGAGTTAGCCTATTGGATCATTGGAATAGAACCATTTCATTTAAGTTTTACATAGCATTTGAACCCATATCATTGACACCTGAAATGGATCAGTTGTCAAGAAAAACTACATTTGATTAATCTCAAATGAAGTTTGAAGAGGCCTCTGCTACATGACACTATTATAACCAGGGAGAAGTTTTACCAACTCAGCAAATTAACACCTTCTTTATTGATGATTAGTTGAGAAGACCAAAGGTAGATCAATTGTCACTTGTTGCGTCTCAAAATATCCACTCAATTTCATTATGCCCAGAAAGGTTCATTTCAATTAAGCTCTTAAAAATCATAACCTGGACCAAGTAAAACAGATGATATACTTGCGTCAATAAACTTGACTTAATAGAAGCATATCAGTGGTTCATCTGATGAAAGCCTGTACAAATACCTCTTCATACACTTGGATCCTCTACTGTACCACGTAACTATTTAAAATTCATTTGGATTAAAAATTATCTTCTAAATCTCTATATAATCCTCTTGATCTTGACTTGAAATCTGCTGATGAAGTTATTGATGAGCTCCTACTCCTAGAAAACCTTTTCTTTATAAAAGTTTTTTTTTTTCAAAACAAGGAAAAAGATCTGAAAAGAGGTGATGCATAATAGTATCAATGCTGGAATTGTTTGGAGACAAGTCATTCCCACTCAGATCATGTATTAATGCTTCTCCTTTAAGCTTTGAATTTGGGCATTGGTCCATGTTTTAGTAGACATTAGCTTCGCATCTTGAAATTTGTCTCGGTTTCCTGGAAACTTCAGCTATTGAAATTTGGAGTTTATCAAATTAAAAATATGGGTCATGGTCTAGAGAATCTTCCATTTGCCGTGTTTGCTGGTTGTGCTGGAATTATACTTCAAGTTCAACCCATTTGTTGTACGATGTCAAGCACCCCTGGCTCATTGAGATCAACTTGCAGGGCATGGAGAGGTTTTTGGAGTGAAAAGATTGCTTTGAGTTGGGTTTAGTACTTTGCAATTTGATTTAACTCAATTCAACTAGGACTGTTTTGATTAATTGAGTTGGGTTCTTAATTGAGTTGGTCTCTCTCTCTCTCTAGCACAAGATTTCAGTAGTTGGGTTAACTGTGGAGCTTCCCTACATGAATCTGCACACTCTTTTCCTATATTGGAGGGATTTGTGGCTGATTCAGATTGTTCATCAGATGGGCAACCCATTGGAGGTTCGCACAATCTACACAGATGATTAGTGATTGGGCTCAATCCTTTTGCTTAAGTTGTTGGTTAGTGATCATATATGTTTCTTTTGATTTGCAGAGAAAAAGAAACAAAAAGTTTATGAAATAAAAGTTGTACTGCTTGACTCATTGGCAGGTAAGTTCACTCTCTACTACCCAACTTCTATTTTTCTTTCTAGTTTTGCTGGAATGAGACTTCAGTACCAAACTCCAAACTTCACAGGAGTTCACTTTGGTTCATATGTTTATATCACTCTCTCGGATGGAGAAGCCATTTATTTTGGAGAGGCTAGGATAATTAAGAAGAATGCAACAATCCTGCAAATTTCACTCGACGATGTTAATCCAATAACAATCTAATTCCATCGATATTTCTTGATACAGTTCTTTGCTGAGTCTGGTTTCCCTTGTTCCACTAGAAGGAATCCTTCGGATAATTTCCTTCGTTGTATTAACACAGATTTCGATGTTGTAACTGCCGCTCTGAGGGAATGTCCGAGACTTAATGTATGTGACAACAGTCTTTTATGTCTATCATTTCCAATGTGGGAATCTTCCTCCTATATATATTCTACCAAACAAACATCTCCCTTGTCGTTGGGGTGATTTCATTAATTTTCAGAACTTATTTTGCTAACTTTTTTTTTTGATGGGTTATTTCATTAACTTAATTTGTTTATGGGTGAATGTTTATTTTTTGTCACAGGAAGCATAGGCATCATCATCATCATCATCATCAGATCTTCTAATGAATGAAGCAAGTTGAAGGATTAAAGAAATCCTTGATGCAAAATACAAGACATCAAAATATGCAACAAGTACAAGAAGACGGATTAGGGAGCTTTTACTCATTGTAAACACTTTGAACTCAAGCAACCCTTAACACATTTGTCTCCCCCACCTACCCTCACACACACACGGTACTAAACTCCAAAACTTAGTTGCCAATTGAGATGTGTTAAAATATGATCTGATGATCAGGAGAGTTTCCAAGAATAAATTATCGCTGCTTAGGCTCAGTTTGGAAAGAGTACAAATACAAATATATACAATGCAAATACATAGAAAATAATACAAAATACAAAGTTTTGTACTCTACAAATTTATATTTGTACTCCTTCCAAACTGAGCCTTAATAACAATTAAATGTTAATGTAGGAAGGACCCATCGCTAAATCAAACAAGGGAAGCGAGGCTAGCTGGTGGAAATAGCTCTGCACATTGACTAAGAGGTCTTACGTGAATATGTGCAAAGATATTGGGTATTACTGGTTAAGGATTATGGTCTACCTAGTAGTATCACTATGTGTTGGCACCATTTATTTTGATGTTGGAACCAGCTATAACACAGCCAGGGACAAAGGAGATAGTGTTGCATTCATAACAGGCTTCATGACATTCATGTCCATAGGAGGCTTCCCATCCTTCCTTGAAGAAATAAGGGCAAATAATTATGAATCTCAGTTCCATCAAGATCAAATTGTTGAAAAAGATAAAAAAAAAAGCTGGTTCTATTAAGCTTTCTCAATGTCTCGCTTTCTTACTCAAACAGGTCTTTTATCGTGAGAGGCTAAATGGTCACTATGGCAATGCTGTATACATCCTATCTAATTTTCTCTCCTCATTCCCTTTCTTGCTGGGAGTGTCTACTACTACTGGAACAATAATCTCATTCATAGTGAAGTTTCACTCTGGGTTCTCTCACCTTGTATTCACCTGGCTTAATCTTTTGAGCTGCATTTCTGTGGTAGAAGGCTGCATGATGGTTGTTGCATCGCTGGTTCCCAACTACTTGATGGGTGTCATAGTTGGGATTGGAATTATTGTAAGGAAACTACTTCCAGAAACACCTGTATATTCTCTTCTGTTATCACCTTCACAAGCACTGTCATTTTCATATGTAGGTAATTATAATGCTGAGCTCTGGATTCTTCTATATCCTACCTGATCTTCCCAAACCATTCTGGCGATACCCGGTTTCATATATCAGCTACAGCTCATAGGCATTACAGGTACATGTTAATTTGCAGGAATCCAATTCCCATAGATCTTGTTAATTTGAATATAATTCTAATATTTATATGTTTTTATTTGTAGGTTCAACCAATATGTTAACTGGATTTGCATTGGAAGATGTGCTGCATTATTAGAGAATTTGATTAATTTTTTTATGTTCTTGTACTATTTATATGTCAACTGAATATTGTTTTTGAACAATGTATAATCTTTGAATTAATAGATTTCATTTTAAATTAGTTTTTATCAAATGGTTTTGCTGTATTAAACAGGTATGAAAATGCTAAATCAATAAAAAATTCAGGTACCACAAAAATGCTGCAATTAAGCGGGTATATGCATTTTTTTTAAAAATAGGTATATACCGGCGGACAAAAATGTTAGAATTAACCTAGTACAACTAAGTCGGTGGTCATTAAACTGTCGGTTTAGTCACAAAACAACACATAAGGCGGCGGTCATTTAGCATATAAACCTGCAGTTCGGACTGCCACCTAAAAACACGAGGGAGTTTGGCAAAAACCTAAGGTGGCAGTTTTACCAATAGGAGACCTTACCAACCTATTCGTATAACCAACCTTAATAAACATTATTAAAAATAAAATTTTAATAAAAACTAATACAACTTTATCAAACTAGGGGGTAATCCATCCCCCAACCTAGGTGCAAGTGGGATTTGATCCTAAGTCTCCAATACAACCAATAGGAGACCTTACCAACCTATTCGTTGGCACCTTCCTATGACTTAGGATCAAATCCCGGGAAAAATCCCGATTAATATCTTGTACTTTGGGCCTAGTGCCACTTTGGTCCCCGAACTTTAAAATGCGACAATTCAGTACCCGAACTTTCAAAATGTGTCAATCCAGTACCTATCGTTAACCGGTTGTTAATCATTCGTTAAATACCTTTGAAAAATATGCAAATATCCTTCGAGTGTCATCTAATTTTCATTATCAACCATCCAAACATTGACAAAAAAATTAACAGTCCTAAATCCTTACCTCTTTTATTCAAGAAAGTTGGGGTCCAAAATGCCCAGTGAGACGTGACCCCAACTTTCTTGAATAGAAGAAGCATAGATTTGGGATTGTTAATTTTTTTGTCAACGTTTAGATGGTTGATAAAGAAAACCGGATGATACTCAAAGGGCATTTCTATCTTTTCTCAAATGCCACTTAATAGCTGGTTAATGGTAGGTACTAAATTGACATATTTTGAAAATTCGGGGACCAAAGTGGCATTAGACCCAAAGTACATGATACTAATTGGGAATTTTACCTTTAATTTAACTTAAATCAATTAAGAATGAAATAAGACTCCTAACTCAATACAACAAAGCTCATGCATCCTAGAGTCCTGATTAGTATATATACTAAAGGAAAACCTTTAGACTAGAAACTATCTACTTTAGACAACTAAAATCTTATTTTCTTAAGAAATAGTATGCCAAAAGTGATTATTCTTCTCCTTTGTTTCCATTGCTTTAGACAAAGAAGAAGAAGAAATGGGCTGCACCAAGATTAAGGGAAGAAGAATAAGAATTTCAGCTTCTCAACCATTGAAGCTCCGAAACAGTTACAGTTCCAAGCCACGTCGGCTGAAGGATTCCAGCCTTTTAGTTGTTGCAATCAAAAGCTTCCTCAAATTACTACAACAAAAAAAAAGAAAATTCTTCTATCTTGTGTGCATACAATTGATCGTTGCAAGTTCTTTTTACAACTATAAGTTGTCAAGCTTTTTGGATCGTGTTCATGACAAGCTATAAGTACAAGTTCAGATTGTGTTCGTGACAAGAGAATCAGAGGGTTTTCTTTGCCATAAAAAAAGAGTTTGTATCCCACTTACATTTCTGCAAAAAAAAAAAAAATCTTTGAATTTGTCCGCATTTTTTTTGTATTCCAAATTTAGCATGAAATTTGTGTTGACACATGCGTATTGGAGAAAAACTAAGATACACTTGGAAACACTATAAATACTTTAATAAATCATAAAAATACACCAACAACATTAAATAGAGGTGTATATACATTAAATTATTATATTTTAATGGTTTATAAAGAAATATATTGTAGCTGATTATAATTTCATTAAAAATCCTATGTTTAACTATAATTTATAAATTATAATTCTTAAGTTTTATGTAGTGGGAAAAACTCAACTCCCCTATCCAACCATAAAACATGCATTAGCACAAATTCTATGTGAAATTATAATTAATAAATAATTATTATTTACTATTCATTTCCAAAATTTATAAAAAATAAATAAACATTATATAATATATTCAAAAAATAGTTATTAAAGAAGAAATTTTAATTAATTAATTATTTTTTTAATTCAAAAAATAAAAAATAAAAAAATAATTATTAACGAAGAAATTTCAATTGGTCTGTGGATATGATAGATCATCCATAGAATTATAATATATTCAATTGTTGTGATCAAATGATAAAATATAATTAATTATTATTTATTTTTTAATTCTAAAAATATAAAAAAGCAAAAAATTTTAAAGAAGAAATTTCAATTGCTCTATAGATATGATAGATAAATCCATAGATCTAAAACATATTTAGTCTTTATAGGTAGAGAAAAAAATTACATTTTCAAAATTTTTGTTAATTTATATTTCCCCAAATATCTTCATGAAATTTCCATAAATCTATTGATAACACAAAAAAATTGTGATTTTGAAGGTAAGAAAGGTAGATCAACATAAATTTAAACATTCAAGAAAAAAAGAAATCACAAGATATTATAAAAAATTGAAAAATTTTACCTACTTTTGCCATATTTTTTCAAAATTTGAAAAATCTTTAAAAAAATTAATTATTCACAATTGTTTTTTTGAAAACTTTCGCAAATCTAGCACTCTATGAATGAAGTTTGGAGTTTTAGAGTATTTGGGGGTGAAAGAAGGTTTATTTCGGGGAAAAGAATATTGCTTTACCTCTTTAATTTTTTTTTTTAGTTTTTGGTCATATCTTTTCCGTCAATATGCTATCTGATGATGCACAATCCGGCCGATCTTAGCTATCAACGATCTTGCCTCTGAACTGAGTGACAGGGACCTGAAACGGAAGGAGAAGAGAAGCTCCGGGGAGAACCCGGCGTAAGGGCTCCGAAGCTCAAGTTAGAGTCTTTCAAAGGCAAGATAGACCAGATAGCGCAAAAGTTAGCATACCTCGTTCCTGGGGGTAGGAGCCTTTTATAAGCACCTCGCGCACTCACTTCCAGGCTTCTGTCAGATCGGGCATGATTACTTCTGAACCCCTGCCAGTTTGGATGTCATTTCCTCTGGCCGGACAGAACAGTCACTCCTCCTTTTGTCGGAGCCGTCTCTGCGGCTAGTGACGACGGTTGCAGGTGGCGGTAGCAGGAGGCCGTTTGAAGTGCGGCTGTCAGGCGTCAGATCCCAAATCAGTCAGGTGCG
>NW_010729082.1:4349857-4362970 GCF_000365185.1 Nelumbo nucifera
GTAGGGAGCTTGGACTCAGTAGAGCGGTCTAGAGTTCGGGCTCGGTAGTGAGCTTGGACTTGCTTCCGATGTTCGCTTCGGGCGCTCTACTGTCCCGAGTTGCTTGCCTTTGCCACGTGTCGGGCGATTGCGAGGTCGGGCCAAATTTCCCTTCATCACTATCGATATACCCGATATGGGTCTGATACACATGAACGAAATGTCCAATTTCCATGTGTATCCCGTATTTACTTTT
Source organism: Nelumbo nucifera (assembly GCF_000365185.1). The sequence continues at coordinate 4,350,093 of NW_010729082.1, forward strand.
CAAAGATACGATACAATATGTCCCGTATCTGATGTATCATATTGAAATTTTAAACCTTGATACCTCTTAATATAATTATTGCACTTTTAGATGTCAAACTTCTGAGCAAACGGACATGTCAGACTTCCAAACAAACGAATAGACCCTCAGTTCCAAAATAAGTTAGTAATTATTATCCCTACCAAGAAAAAAAACGAAAACTCATTTTTGTGTATAAATAAAACTTAATAACAAATATATATATATATATATATAAAAAATAAATAAAATAATAACCTAAATTTATTATAAAACAAAATTTACTAAAATACATAAATAAAAAAAATCAAAATAATATTCCCGTAGTTATTACGGGGTCATTCTCTGGTTTTAAAACAATAAAACCGAATTGGGATCTGCTTTGCCTTAAAAAAAAATTGCCATCTGCTCCATAAACAGCGCGCCTCACATCGACCTCATAGCCACATCCGACTCATGAATAACAAATACAAGTAGTGAGCCTCAGATCCCGTTCCAGTAGTGAGATGTTCAAGACATGAGGCCACAACATGCTGTGGGTGTGGGGTCGGTGTAAGGCGCGCTCCGTGAGAGTAGATCCGGACTCGGTGAAACCATCCTCCGCCGTACACGAGACACGACTACACAAATCTTGGGCTAATAACACGTGGCCAATATAACACGTGGAAAGGACAGTTGATCGTTGCTACCAAAGCAGCAGATCCCGAGTGTTTTCTGGGCGTTAGTGAGTTGCACACTACACACACAGTAAACTCTTCCCTCGGGTCTCAGTCTCAGACCTCGATTTCGATGTCTGAAAGTGAAAGGTATTGAATCCAAACGAGTCGACTCGTTGTCAGACTAGTTCCCTGTATTTCTCTCCCAAGTCACACCGTCTGCTTTACTGTCGGAGATGGGAAACTGCAACGGCTTACCGTCCAACGACGATCGGCATCCGCCACCTCCAATCAACGTCATTAGCGTGCGTCCCGATGATAAACCCACTACCCCAACTCCTCCAAACCAGCATCAGGGGCCACCCCAACCACCAAGCGCCGTTCACCGTCCACTCTCAGGAACCGGACGCGTCCTCGGCCGTCCGATGGAAGATGTTCGGGCCACGTATGTTTTTGGCCGCGAGATCGGTCGCGGCCAGTTCGGCGTTACATGTTTAGCCACGCACAAGGAGACCAAAGAGCAATTCGCCTGTAAATCTATTGCTACTCGTAAGCTGGTGAACCGCGATGACATCGACGACGTCCGCAGGGAGGTCCAGATCATGCACCACCTGACGGGCCACCGTAACATAGTGGAGTTGAAGGGGGCGTATGAGGATCATCACTCGGTGAATTTGGTGATGGAGCTGTGTGAAGGTGGTGAGCTGTTCGATCGAATCATCCTGAAGGGGCATTACTCTGAACGAGCGGCCGCAGCGTTGTGCCGTCAGATCGTGACCGTTGTTCATTATTGCCATTCTATGGGGGTGATACACCGGGATCTTAAACCGGAAAATTTTTTGTTTCTCGGTAAGGACGAGAATTCCCCTTTGAAGGCCATAGATTTTGGGCTATCGGCGTTCTTCAAACCCGGTAATTTCGCGCTTTCTTTTCCTCTTTCTCTCAATCACTGAGTACATGTAAAACCTGACATGGAAACATTTTTTTTTTCAAAGATAACTCATGATTTAATCAAGGAGACAAAATAATTTAGTTCAGAGACCGTTGGGAGTCTTCTCGGTAAACAGTGTGTAGGAATGCTCATCACTACCATACACTGTGTTGATGTATGAATTGATTTTGTAAATGCCTTTGACTTGTTGTCTGAATTAAATACGTGTCGAGTGTGTAGCTCATTCTGCTGCTTAACGTTCCTGAGGCATAAGTTCATGACTTGTTTGCATCTTCAAACTTGGTCAAGTGTATCGATTATAGTTAGAACGCTGTGGGACTTCTGCACGTTGAGGTGCTTTTATAGCTTACATTTTAGGGTGGAAATGTAAAATACAGAAAGGTACCCTGTACTCCGGGGGTAGTGACACTTAGGTACCCAAACTTTCATTTGCCACGGAGAGCTACCATTCCAACACTATTGTTCATTCCGTCAGTTTTTAACTTTTGTGAGACCATTTTACCCTCTCTTTCATTGCATCTCCAAAACCCAAGTTTTGAACTTTTCATATCTTCTTTCCATTTTTTTCTTTTCATATGTGTAAGAGAGAGACAAAGGAGAGTTCAAAGATAGGAAAAATTCAAAACTTGGGTTTTGGAGATGCAACAAAAGAGAGGCAAAAATGGTCTCATACAAGTTCAAACTGTCAGAATGTCAACAGCGGGAGCAGAGTGTTGGAATTTGAAAGTATAAGGTAGCTTGCTGCGCAAATGAAAATTTGGGGACTTAAGTGTCATTACCCTAAAGTGCAGGGTAGTTTCTCTATACTTTATCCTGCAGTTTACTAAAAACTTGCAATAAACTCGAAATTACTTCTAAGTCATAAATGTAATGTAACATGTTTGACAATCTTAATTTAATTCATCAATGTTTGGCTAGACTTGCTTCATTTGTAATACTTTTTGGCATTTTTTTATATAATACTAAGAATTTGCTAAAAGGCCATTCCCAATGTTGGTCCCAGCTATCTAGGTCTTGGGAGGGATGGAATGGATATAGACCTAATTTTCATCATTTTTTTGCACGAAGTGGCTGCTCCTAGATTCCATCCTGCATTCTCACGCTTGTCAACCTGAGATTTTACCATTAACCAAGCAATGGTTTCTTCCCTTTGTAACCTGCTAACCAACAAAATATTCTACAACCAACAATTTTTCTATCAAAAGAAAAGGGAAAAAGTTGTCATCGCTTAGATTTTTTTCCAATGGAGTTGATGTAGTTGACATTACCTAAGAACGAACAATAGTTCACACCATAGCATCATTTCAAATTAGTAAAATTACAAAAGATTTGATCCATTAGCATAACACAAGATGAATTTTTAATAGAAGCAAGCGGATATTTTTTCTTGGGTGTTGCTTATGATGCTGCAAAAGATGGTAATTCCACATATGCAGATCATTATATTTTAATACTCTCTTCTTTTCTTCATGTTGTTAAACATATCAAACTAAAATAGTTCAACACTTGGTTTCATTCACCTTCCATTCTTGATATGATGACATGTTCACAAACAAATTGCAAGCACCCTAGTCAATCCTTGTAATGTTTCATATTGGAATTAGTTACAAGCTATTATATCTATCCTGGCTGTTAAGAAAAATTATAAGGAATTACGTCTCTTTAGGGTGGGGGGATCACGTTGATAAAATCCACCTTGACTAACCTTTCTATGTACTTCATGTCTATCTTATTGTGAAGTGGAAAAATTGATGAGAAACTTTCTTTGGGAACTAGGAGACAGAAAGAAGGATCATTTGGTAAGATGGGAGAAGCTTGTCAAAAGGAAAGAAGAGTGGGTTGGATTTAGGAAACACTAGTGGGAAAACCTTGCTCTTTTAAGTAAGTGGTTGTGGTGCTTCCCCTTGGAGAATGATAGATTGTTGCATAAAGTGGTTTCAAGTGTTCATGGGTTTTCTAGGAATGAATGGGATGCTGGTATTCTGCAAAGGGCTAGTCAAGTTGTCCTTCTTTCTCAATTCCTTAAGCATATCAGGTATGATTTGCCTTCTGGTAATAGGATTAGATTTTGGGAAGATGTATGGGTTGGGGATCTCTTCTTGAAAGATGTGTTTCCTTATCTGTATGCTCTCTCAAGCCTTAAAGAGAAACCTGTGTTTGAATTCTTTGGGTCTCGTTCCTCTTCTCGGGAGGATTGGAATTTGGGGCTAGTGGGAAACCTTAGAGAGTCTAAAATGTCTTCAGTGTCTAACCCGTTAAATATTTTGGATGACCTAGTTTTTGATGATTCAACGGATGATAGTTGAGTTTGGTCTCTTAGTCCCTATGGGTTGTTTACCTGGAAATTCTTTTTCTCTTCCCTTGTGGCCACTTCCTCTCCCCATACCTTTCTTGTGAAAGAATTTTGGTGTGCCCCTATCCCTCCAAAAGTCAATGCCTTTTGTTGAGAAGTTTATCATGGGTGGTGCGTAAGGGTGGATTCGAGTGGAGCTGAGCCAAATACTTGGCTATTCGAGCTCGACTCACAGGAATAGTATCAAGCTCGAGCTTGGCTCGGCTTGAGCTCGACTTTAAGCCAAGTATTTTTGAAAAATAAAAATTATATGTATAAAATTATTATTTTTTATTTTTTAGACAAAAAATTAAGAATTATAAAAATTATTTTTATTTTACATACAAGAAAATAAGAATTAAAAAATTATTTACTATTATACATGAAAAATAAAAATATTAGTATATATAATAAAATTATTTATTATATATATATTTATATGTATGTATGTATATATAATAAAAAATATTTATTAAATACTATGTTCATGAGCCTCACGAGCCAAGCTTTACCGGGCTCGATTAGCAAATGAGCCTATATATTGGGCTCGAATTGAGCTCAAAGTTCGGTTTAAACCGAGTCAAGCCGAGCTCGAATAGATCGTGAAAGGATCGGCTCGTGGCCACCCCTAGTGGTGCGTTAATACGTGCTATCTGTTGCAAAAGAAAAGGCCAAATTGGTGCATTTTGTGTAAGTTGAATGGTGAGAGTGCTTTGACAAAAGCTCTTGGAGGTATGGTTTCCCCAAATTGGTGGGTGGATGTAACTTAATTTTGAATGAAGTAGTTTATGCAATTCGGGACCCTCTGGGATTGGAGGAGTGATTCAAGATGTGAGTGAGAACATTTGTGGGTTGTTTCAAGGCCTATTGATCAGGGTGATTTAGTGAGAGCTGAATTCATGGCTGCTATTGTTGGGGTCCAAAAAGCTAAGGAAATAGGAATCACAAGGCTGATTGTAGAAGGGGACTCAAAAATAGTCATTGGTTGGTTGAAAAAGAGAGAAAGAGTATTATGGCAATTCAGAAATGAATTCAGGCAGTTCAAGTTGCTGTCAAGACAAGTGCAAATTCATGTAAGATGGGTTAGGAGGTCCACTAATGGGTTGGCAGATGGATTAGCTAAGCAAGGAGTATATAGACATCATTTGTTTTGGTCTCAATGTTAAAAGGGTGGTGGGACTTTTTTGTTGTAAAGGGTTTTATTCCTAACAATTTCTTGTTGTAATCTCTCTCTCTTTAAGTTTTAAAATAAAATTCTTTGAGTTGCTGATAAAAAAAATCATTGCTGTTATTTGCATATCATAAAGCTTTCTCATAGTTACTTAGAGGAGAAAATAGAAACTCCTAATGCATTTTCTAACAAGATTGTTTTAAGCTTTGCTAATGTTTATGTGGTCTGCAGGAGAAGTATTTAGAGATCTTGTTGGAAGTGCATATTATGTAGCTCCAGAGGTCCTGCAACGGAATTATGGAACTGAAGCTGACATTTGGAGTGCTGGAGTGATACTATACATTCTTCTTAGCGGGGTTCCACCCTTCTGGGGAGGTACCTACTCCATCCATATTATTGAGGAAAACATCCATGGAGCTTGGTTGATCCCATATCCCCTCCTTACTATTGATTTGCAAGCTGTCCAGTCCAAATCTTCACCCAGTTTAGTCTGAGGTGTAGACTGACAATAACAATGTTTGGAGGATCTAAACTTTCTGATATGTTTCTAGAATTAGACCTGTTAGGAAAAGGTGAATGAATTTAGAGTTGGAACTGCAAGGGAAAAAGTCAATGGTTGGGTGGTTAGAAGTGCAATAGCTTAATGAACATTGCCAATGATTTATTTTATCAAGACTGATGAATCTCATGTCCATCTTTTATTTACCAATTTTCTGATATTGAATATTGCTCAATGGTTAATATTGGCAGTTTTAATATTACTTATTGCTCACCTTCCTTTCTATTGCAGAGAATGAGCAGGGTATTTTTGATGCTGTTCTCCGAGGAAATATTGATTTCTCATCTGATCCTTGGCCTTCCATATCTAGTAGTGCTAAAGATCTTGTGAAGAAAATGCTACGGGCTGATCCAAACGAGCGGATTTCTGCAGTTGAAGTTCTAAGTAAGCTTTAACTCTTCAAAATATTCAGGGATGAGCCAGATGGTTGTATTGGTATGAGCCATGATTATGTGATGTCTATTATGGTCACTGGAAAAAGGTTATGCCTACTCCATGCATACAATTCTCTGATAGAATATATTTATTAAGACTATTCATCACATGGATATGTAAATTGGCACGTGAAAAACATGCTGGTAGGTTGTGTTCAACCATTAGATGGACCCTTATCTAGTAATATCTGACATCAAAACTGGCCCGAGTGTCTGATCATAGCTTTCTTACCTTTCACGTTTTTTGTATCATCTAAAAATGGACTGTTAAAAAGTGCTTGATTGCGTTGTTTCTACTACTCACCCTTTAGGCCCTTGTACTTGGATTAGGATTTTGTTTTCTTTGGATTTGGTAGATTACATGCTCTAGGCATAAATTCTAACCCAAGTGCAAATAAGGAGGGTATACAGGATCTATTCCATTATTCCATCACAGGGCCTCTTTATTGGACAGTTACAATCATCAAGTCAGTAAACTTCTCTGTTGGAAATCTTCTAGGTAGGTTACACTCCGAGGCTATAATCTTCATCTATTGTATGTGTACCATCTAATATAGGACTTCAATAAGACAGGATCCTGTCTTCTAAACACTGTTCCAGGTTTCTCCACTATTTGAAGGAAATGGAATATGTATTTGCACATAGAACATACATGTCTTTGAGTGTGTGTGTATAGTCTGAAGCTAGAATCAGAAGTTTGACTGCCAAAAATAAAATGCAGGCCATCCATGGATCAGAGAAGATGGGGATGCATCTGACGAGCCAATTGATATTGCTGTTCTAACCAGAATGAAGCAATTCAGGGCAATGAACAAATTGAAAAAAGTAGCTCTACAGGTGAGGGTAGCTGCTCTTTATGCTTTTTACTTCAAAATGCATGGAAGATGGAACCTTCTTTGAGTTTTCCCCCCTTTGTGTGCCCCCTTTCTTCTTTTTCCTCTACCAGGTTATTGCAGAAAATCTTTCTGAAGAGGAGATCATGGGGTTGAAAGAGATGTTCAAATCCATGGACACAGATAACAGTGGAACAATCACTTTTGAGGAATTGAAAGTGGGTCTTCCAAAATTGGGTACCAAGGTTTCTGAATCTGAAGTCAAGCAGTTGATGGAAGCGGTAGGATCTCCTAATCTTAAATTGAAGCTAATTTTTCTGATGCATTAATATCCTTTTCTCCCATGTCTGGAAGTACATAGATAAATAATATCATGATATATCTGTAAACCTACCTCCCACTCCCAACCCAAAAGAAAAAGTTTGAATAATTCAGTTCATTGATCTGACCTTCTAGTGATTGGCTGGAATGAAGCTGAAGAATTACATTGATTTGAAAGTGCTGATTCGCCATGCCCCCAATTCCTTGTCAATATCTATTGAATATTTCCAGTAGTCTAAGCTGTAATATTAATTCTGATAGTTAAAATTGTGATCTATCAACTAATCTCTCAATGTATGTATACATTTTTTTTATCAATAACTGAATGAGATTCATTAAATAAAAATCAAGAAATTACAAAGAGAGGAAGGGAGATAAACTTTCTTAGCTCCCCCCAATAGGTGAAAACGAAAATTACAATATAGCCCAGAAAAATATTGCTTCTCTCCACTCCTTGCTTGGCCCAAACATCATCCAAACAATTAGCATCTCTCTTACTCCAATGCAGCTGAATTTCCATGCCTTGAGTTAGGAACCTGAATTTCCTTTTTTCATTGATGTAATCCCACCAGCCCATCTCCTCCTTTTGAAGCCATCCAATAACAAGCTTTGAGTTCCCTTCAATTATTAGCTTGGAAATATTTAATTCCTAGGCCTTCTGAACTCCTTCCATTACAGCATAGATTTCAGCTCTCAACGAGTCACCCACTCCAATAGGGCCTGAGAAAAGAGCCCTAATGAAACCATCCTAATCTCTGAAGACACCTCCAATACCTGAAGGTCCTGGATTGCCCTCACTACTACCGTCAAAATTCAGCTTGATAAATCCATTAGTAGGAGGGGTCCAGGAAGGTCTAACAACGATTTTCAATGGAGCAGGGTCAGCCACTTCCCTCCACTTCCTTATCAGATCCGCAGGTGATATTCCTTCAAAGATTTCAAAGTCTTCACCCAATGAATCACCCTAGATGAAAATTAATGCATGTATACATTGGCAATGTGGAAGGTAGTGGCTGAAGGGAAACTTCTTTAATTTTATTATATAAATGTACACCCTTCCTCATGTGAAGACTATTTTCAGCAACTTCTTCAGTCCTACTAGAGATGACTCCCATGAAAGGGAAGCTATCATTGATTCCATCACCAGGAAAGTAGCTCATTAGGTTAGAACAATGCACTTGTTTAACCCTTTTTCTGTTGATGGCATTGTCAGGAATTGGCATCAGATTGCTCAGTCTAGCAGTGGCAGAACTTTAGTGCATAATTGGTGGGCTCCACCACTACGACACAGCATGCTAAATTTTGATGGGTTTAGCAGGGGGAACCTGGGTTTCTCTCGAATAGGGATAGGGGGAGCATTCAGGGACAGTAAGGTACCAATAGCAATCTTTTTAGGTCTTTTTTTTTTTTTTGATAGGAAACAGTAACTTTCATTAGAGAATTGAAACGATTACAGACTTATCACCCACAAAATGGATGGAAAAAAACAAAAACTTACAAACAAGCCCAAAACAAAGCCTCCCTAGTAATTCCTTGCTTAGCTAAAGTGTCAGCCATTCCATTTGCTGACCTTCTTACCCATTTAAAGTGCACCCCCGTCTCCCTTGCTAAGCTAATAATCTCTCTTAGAGGCTGTCTAAGAGACCAAACTCCCAAGTTTCCAGATTGCATCCACCCTATTACCAGCTTGGAGTCTCCTTCCACTTCTAATTGCTGCATTCCCCATTGTTTCGCCAGTCTCAAACCTTGAAGTAAAGCCATTACTTCTGCCCTTAATGAATCTCCCACCCCAATTGGGCCCCGAGTAAAGGGCCATGGTTCTGCAGTTAGAGCTGCAGTTCTTGCAAGCGTTGAGGTTATCTAGAAAGAAAAGTTACACTAACATTATTGTAGAGGGTGGTTCTAAAGTAGTCATGGGATCATTTATCAAAAAAAAAAAAAAAAAGTAGTTGTGGGGTGGATTCAAAAACAAGAAAGCTGGCCTTTGATGTATAGAAATTTGCTAAAACAGATAAAAGAGCTCAAAAGGGGCAGGGTAATAAATGTTCAATGGGTTTACAGGGAAGCAAATTAGCTGGCAGTCGGATTAGTAAAACAAGGGGTTCAGAGCAAGAATCTTTTTTTGGGGGTTGAGAATGCCTATGATGTTTGTAATCTCTGGCTTGGACAATCCATTGTACTTTTTTATTCATATTAATAAAATTTATTTGTTACTTGTCAAAAAAATATCATCTTACCCAAACAATGAGAAAGATGTTGGTCTTGTTATATAAAATGAATACTAGATAATTATTCATGTAACCATACAATATGAATTAAAAAAACCAAGTACACGGTTGGGACATTACATGTGGATAGACAAATACAAATAAAAATAATAAAATCTGAAAGAGTTGTGACTAGAACAGATACCATTTTTGATAAAGGGGGCACAGCCCCTAGTGAGTAGACAAAAAGTGATGCTTTGAAAAGATAGGCACCCCTATGCATCTATGTACTTTAAGGGGGACACCTTTTGTCTTTTCACAAGAGATGTGCTCCAATCAGCACTCTATCTGAAAACAAAGACGCCAAGATAAAAGAAATTGGTTATTACTTCTTTGTTTTTTTGGTAGAAATTGGTTATTATTTCTTGACACCATGATTGTTAGAGTTCATCTGAATTTGCATCTAGAGCTGCTTTCTTCAGCCTAACTCTTCCACATATATTTTATACATGTAGGAAGTCATCTACAATTTTATGATTTGGCATGGATAACTAAATACAACTCTTGTCTGCTTTGTCAGGCTGATGTTGATGGAAATGGAACCATTGATTATATTGAGTTTATAACAGCTACAATGCACATGAATAGAATGGAGAAGGAAGAGCATCTATATAAAGCCTTTGAATATTTTGACAAAGACAAGAGCGGGTTCATTTTTTCCTGAAACTTTCATATTTATTATAAAGAGTGGTTGTTGAAGCTGTTAATGCTGTTATTTGCGTGTCTCCATGTTTGATTTGTTTTCCATTCCTATCTTTTCAGGTACATCACAATGGAGGAATTGGAGCAAGCCCTTAAGAAGTATAATATGGGTGATACAAAAACAATAAAGGAAATAATTGCAGAAGTTGACACAGATCATGTATGTCTTGTATACTTGAAATGTGCTTGTTTTCTTATGTCCAATTATTTTCAAATTGATGGAAATTTAGAGGTGAGTCCATTAAATAAAAACCAATCTTTGGATAAGAATGGGATACTGATCCTACTGATGTTGCAGTCTGGCAACCATTAGAGCTACTCAATGAACTAGCCCATCCAACCACCTGCACCCAAAGACCTAGTAAAGATAGTATAAGCTCCTGTTTGTTTTTCTTCTTATTGGCAGTTATATTTATTGTCTGGTTCAGTATTTCTAGTGAAGCCAATATAGGTTTTGCTACTTCACATGTAAACTAAATGCTCAAAGATTAAGAGAAAAGTAGCACTAATAATAAAGCAATTAAGAGAAAATCAACTATCAAGAAAAAAAAAGGAAGAGCAGAAAGCTTGTGGAATGTCTTCCTAGAAAATAAATAAAAAGTTGGATATTTGTCTCTGAGGGATTACATGGCATAAATTCTGTAATAATTTGTCAAAGAAGGATAAATTCCTTACTGCTGATTTTTGTATCACTTGTCAGAAATTCCTTGATGCTGACTCTTTTGCCTCTTATCTTCCAGGATGGAAGAATCAACTATGATGAGTTTGTTGCCATGATGAGGAAAGGCAATCCTGAGTTGACCACCAACAGACGCCGAAAATAATTAACGACTTGGTTGGGTGATTTAATGCTCTTTAGTTCAACCTCATTTGGCCTGTGAATTGTGTTGCAGACTTGCAGTTTTATGGCTGCGTGTTTGATAACCATTGCAGTCGGTTCTTATTAAATGGTTTGTAATTCCCTGCACACCCTTCTGAAAATTTGAGGGATTAGTCCTCTACATGTGCACGACTCTGCAGGATAGCGTATGATTTGTTTGGTGGGGAAGCAGGGAGGATCCAATAGAAGACTGAAGGATTAGGGTACAAAGTACAAACTCTATGGATTAGGCGAGGACCTCACAGCTCAAATGGTCCCCCTCTCTGTATCACAACCCTGCCCTGGGACAGATATGTCAATACGTTCTCACCTCCCAAAGTAGTAACAATGATAAAATGAAAAAGGAAAAACAGAAGGGATGATTGTACAGTCCAATTTTATGATGTGTTCTTTTTTTTTTTATTTTTATCAATAACACTTTCATTAATTCATCGGTAGAAAATTTACAAGTGGAAGACAAACACACTTATCTTCCAAGAGTCACAAAKAWCTTCAARAAAKGAAAAAAGAAAATACAAAGATACAAAGACACTAACGTTACAGCTTAGCCTAAAACAAAGAATCCCTTTCTGCCCCTTGTTTTGCTAAGCCGTCAGCTAGGGAATTAGCTGATCTTTTAATCCAACATGTCTTAACTTCCATCTCCCGCACCAGCCATTTGAATTTCCTCTTCTCATTATTATACTTTTATAAATCATTTTGATCTTTAGTCAGGCACCCTATTACCACCTCTGAATCTCCTTCAATTATAAGTTTCTTGATGTTCAATTCTTTAGCTTTCCGGGCTCTTTCCATAACTGTACATATCTCAGCTCTAAGGGAGTCACCCACTCCAATTGGGCCTAAGAACATAACAGAGATGACTCTATTTTCATCTCTAAAAACACCCCTGATCCCCGATTGTCCCGGGTTTCTCCTACTGCATCCATCAAAGTTTAACTTCAAGAATCCACTAGGTGGGAGTCACCCACTCCAATTGGGCCTAAGAACATAACAGAGATGACTCTATTTTCATCTCTAAAAACACCCCCGATCCCCGATTGTCNCCTAAAATGTATGATAGCCCTCAGATCTGTTGTTCCTCTTTGAGTTTCTGAGAATATCCTAGAGTTTCTTTCTTCCCACAGTGTCCAACATACTGTAGCCCTTAGTCCTCTCCACATTGTCCTTCCCCTTTTTAACCGCCACTTGAAAAAGGAAGGTGAGAAAAGGCCCTGCATGTCTGGTGGGGGATTCCAACTGCATCTAAATAAGGAGAAAGCCCAATCCCACAATGACCTCGCGAAGTGGTAAGACACCATTAGGTGAAAACCAGTCTCCCCATCTGCTTTACACAGAACACACCACTGATGTGACAAGCAAGTATTGGGTCTCTTCTTTTGGAGTAGATAACTAGTGTTGATTCTTTTCAGATAGGCTTCCAACAAAAATTACCAACCCTAGGAGGTATTGTTCTGCACCAAACCTCACCAACAGGGAAAGGGGACAATGTAGGATTGGTGGACTGACTTAAGACTTTGAAGAACGAAGCACAAGATAAAATTCCATTAGGGTTAAGTGTCCAAATTCTGGAATCCGCCCTAGTGGGGTCTAAGACAACGTTATCAAGAAGTGCAAGAAGGCTAGAAATACAGTCGAGGTCTGAGTCCCTCAAATCTCTTCTTAGACCCAAGTTCCACCCAATCCCAGAAGTGGAAGAGGACGGGGTGGTGAAAGACGAGATCGGCTCATTTTTCAAATTAGAAAGAGCATA
>NW_010729082.1:4363680-4406186 GCF_000365185.1 Nelumbo nucifera
ACATTTGCTCAAACAGTTGTATCACCGACTTTAAGTTCATGATAAACCTCACATTACCACCTTCACAAAACAGAATTGTGTCATCAGCAAACTGTAAGTGAGTGAGGGGGGTTTCCACCCTCCCAACCCTCCAGCCTCTAATGAGCCCCCTAGAATCTGCTCTGTGAATCAGTTTCCCCAAGACCTCCACAATTAAAATGAACAAGAAAGGAGAAAGGGGGTCTCCTTGTCTTATACCCCTACCGGCTGGAAAGAAATCTACCACTGTCCCATTCACTAGCAATGAATAATGACAATTCTAGACACAACCCATGATCCACTTACACCATCTAGCCCCAAACTCGAATTTAGTTAAAACTTTCCTCAAGAACTCCCAGTCCACCAAGTCATAAGCCTTTTCCAATTCCAGCTTACAGACCACTCCATTCTTTTGTGTTCTTTACAAACTAGATTAAAGAACAACCAAGTATTTTTGTACAATTATGTTTGTTTTCTCTTGGTATGGTTGCTGTTTGGTCTGTCTTCTTGCTTGAAATATTGGAAGCAATATCATTTGGCATGGCATGGTGTACTGCAAAACACTGGAAAATTGAAAATTGCTTCCAGTGCCTGTTCCAGTTCTGTGCCTAGCAAACTGATGAGATTTAGGACAACCTAAGATTGACATACTTTTGGTTTGACTGTAGCATAAGAATAGTGCCATGAGGTCTCTCCCCATTCCACATATTAAATTCTTTATATGATAATTAGTTTTGGGCCTAACATGAAAAATAGAAAAGTCTATTTTGAATAGGAAAATAGTTTTGTTTGTGAGTTAGTTTTAAATCTTGCATTTTATTTTCATCATTAATAAAAATACCTCTTGCTTATTATATTTGTTCTTTAAAATGATAAAAATATAATATTAGAGATGTGTTTAAAATTTTTCATATATATATATATTTTTTAATTTTTGTAATATTTATATTTTATTTATTTTTAAAATTTATTATTTAACTTTGAGGCCATTAGTTGATCCATCTGATGTGGATGGCCTAATTACTTACCCACCACTTAGACAAAAGAGTACCTTATTTTTGTGTTGGTTTTTTACATGTTTTATATTATTAAAAATATTGGATATAGATTTGATTATTAGAATTTATTGGTGAAAAACAAAAATGTTCCAAAAAAAAAAGTATCTAAGGAGAGAGAATGGGAGTCAATATGTTTAGAGAGGGAATTGAATGAAGTAGAAAGTAATAGTACTCTAAACTATTTTTTGCCTATACAATTAGAGGGACCAAATTCATAAGTGGTTTTAACCAAGAAAAGTCCATAAAGTTCATTTATTTAATGCATCTTGAATATAATATTTAATGAGAAGAAATGGAAATTGATGCCTTAAATATAGGACTTAATAAGAGAGAATAAAATGAATTTAATAAAAGTAATTGTTCAATTTACTGTCTTTTGCCTTCATAATAAAAAGGGATTGAATTCAAAAAATAGGAATATTTTAGTAAAAAAAGAAGTGAATCTAAAAGTCATTCACACTTTTAATAGTAATATAGATTTGTCCTCCAAATATTTCAAGTTACAGCCTCTAGATCTCTATTTTGTATGGAGCTATAGTATCTCGAGTTCAACTTCTGTCATCATATGGAAATAGTTTAAACTGCCTCCTCACATCAAAACCTATTATTGATTACGTCCCTTGCAAAAGAAAAATGAAAACAGAACATGATATTTTATTGACCAATCAAAATCCACCCATGAATTTTGATAAATAACATTTGATTGGTTATCATGTTTATGATTCTAGTTGATTGGTCAGAAGATTTTAAGATATCATATCTTTTCCATATCATAGTCGAACTAGGTGCAAGTTTTATGATGCAGAAATTCTGCATTATCACCATCAAGCACGGTATGCTTTTATAGGGTGCACCTTCATCTAAAAATAAATGTAGGGTGCACCCATTTATTGTTTGATTCATATGCTGATTTGATGGGATGCTGTGGAGTTTGGTACTCTAGTATTTTTAGAGTCTTTTTGGGAGGGCCTCAGCATGATTGGCCTGTGTTGAGTGAACTGCTTCTGATGATCTACCAAAAAAATCTTTTACCGGAAAGTTGATTTTTCAGCTCATATACGCACATTAACTTTTTGGATTTTCCACCAAACATGTTTTTAAGGCTTTCCATGTGGGGCCTACCTTGCATGTGAGCTGCTGTTGTGTGAAAGCTCTCCCAGATGAACACTAAATTTTTTTGGTGGCATGGTAAAATATGCGAATCCAGCTCCTGAACAACATAATTTTACATTAAAGCTTTCAAATTGAAAAAGTGAGAAACAATAAGTATCAATGTTGATACCGAGACGTTGAATATAAGAAACAATGAGCATCGATGCTTTGAATCCCTTCATATGTGAAAAAATCAATATTAGTTACAAATTCTCATGTTTACTTTTACGTCAGTACTAGGGAAGTTAATGTAGAGTAAAAATAAAAATGATTACATGAGATCACGCGCGATCAACCATTGACTCTGTAACTTAGGCTCAGTTTAGGAGTACAAATGCAAATATGTAGTGCAAATACATACAAAATATAAGGTTTTGCACTTTTGCATTTATACTCTTTCCAAACTAAGCATTAAGACTTCGTATTTACCCTTGGGGGTGCTGTCTTTATGTTGAATTTGGAGCCCATGCTCACATCAGATTTGAACAGCTTATTGCAACAATCTTGCATTGAGAGAAGTGAGATGGTGACTCATGACCTCACAGGCACATCCCACCATGCATTGGGAACATCTCCCGTATAAAGGACTTTGCACTGACCAAAATCGATGTCATTTTTATTAATAATTGCATTCTTACTTTTTTTTTTATACAAGTAAAACTAATTGCATGTTTACTTGGTACCAATGTTCTCAACCTCTAGTCAAACATATTGGCCAGACCGGTCAACAACCTATCACCCAGCCAAATCTCTGGCTTTTTACCCCTGAACTGCTTACTTGCAAAAAAATTTTATCATTATCGATCAATGACCCAATGATATGACTGGTTGAACCGATGAACTATTTGACCCAGTCAACAAATTATGTGCTAAACATTAATTCTCTTTCTGTTTTTTAATCATTCCCACCATTAACAACAACAATTCTCATTTATCATACTTCTTTCTATTCAATATGATAAAATATTATATATTAAAGACAGCCATTTTTTTTTTCAAAAATTTTATGTTTTTTATAATTTCTCAATTTTCATATTTTTTTATTATTTAATTTAAGATGTTGTAAGTTAATCTATTTGACCCAAATGACTGAACCACTAATCTAACATGTGGACAAAAAAGTGATTCCCTTTGGATCTGTTTTTTACAACGCTGCTTGATACTACAATATCAGCAAATACCCTTTTAGCCATTTTGATTCCTAGACATAACTTTGATTCTCGTTCTTGACCCTTGCAATCCACGATGATGAATATTTCTTATCCAGATAGACAGGACTAACATTGGGTAATGCCCCTTGGGGATAACAAGGTAAGGTGACAGTGAAACCACTCATCAAAGGAGAGTTGGGGGCAGAAAGATCAATGCACCCCCTCCTACTGGCAGAAAGTTGGCAACTTGAGGAACGCAAGACAATAGTTAGATTTTTCTTTTCTTTTTTTTTTCTTTAGAGGGGGGGGGGGGGTATGTCTTCCATGGTTTACTGATCTTATCAGAGCCAATAGTTACAGTATTCAATAAGCTTCAAATGCCTACAGTGAAGAATAGCCTTCCTGTATCAAAATAGGAGAAAAGAATCACGCACCATTACAGATTAAAACAATTGTAAAATCTTTTTTAAGCGTAACAACTAAAAGGCGTGTGAAAGATGATCAGGTAAAAAAGCTTCATTATCTAAAACTCTCCACAAAAGGGCACTTCAAAATGGAGTCTACCTGGTTCTGCTAAGGAGTTCATCCATTTGTCATATCCTGCCAAGTGGTGACTCAAGGACATAATCATCCACTAGCCAGAGCCCAAAATCACGGAACCGCTTTATCTTCTTCTCAAAGCCTGTGATATAATTATTATGGATGATGACATGCATCCCCTTAGTCTCCTCGACCCATGTTTTGTTCTTGAAATACAGTCCTCCTGTTGGGAATGCTGCTTGTGGCAGCAGATACAAATCCACCTGCAGCAAATCATTAAATATGGCTCTCTCAGCAAGTCAACATAAGAGCCCAGTATGTATAATATGAATTAAGCAAATAAATTCTCTCATCCACTGTATTATTTGTAATGCCTGAGGTTTTAATTAGGCAAAACATCAGCTATTGGATCTGAAACTAAATGAGACAGCAATTGAGTAGGGAGCAAACCTGTCCAGCAGTTTTATTTAAAGCCCAGTTGAAGGCAGGTTGGTCATTGGATTTCTTTATTTTGGACCATGGCTGATCCTGGAGTTCTTCAATCCACTTCTTCATGACCAGCTTTGCTCCACTAGTTGGTCGCAGGAAAATCATGCAGCTGCAAATATAAGTGCGCCCTTTCTTCCCTGGAGGTGGCAAATCATGAGAGTGATTCAAAGGTTTCACCTGTGACATTCGATGGATAAATTATGAACTTATAGTTACAAATACCATAAAATGATGTGAGCAACATATAGATGAGACCTCACATTTAGGGAGGTGGAGACTACCTATCATCATGCATGCATCATGCAGCTGTCAGGTAGCAAGTCCACCATTGATAGGTTACTTTGATCTCTCTCTCTCTCTCTCTCTCTCTCTCTCTTTCTCTCTCTCTCTCTCAGACACACACACACGTGTAAAAGGTTTCCTTGGTAATTGGGTCAATCAAGGAAGCTCACAAGATCTCACCCATGTGGAAGAATCTTGTGGCTAATACAGACTGTCTATCAGATAGGGGACCTTGTGGATTGGCCATGTGCTGGAAGTCCAAATTAGCTCCATACTGTTGGAGTTAATTTGAAAATTCATTAAATGCAAAGGTTTGGAGGTTGAGTGAGTTTCAGGTAAAAGAGTGTCCATTAATAGTATTAAGAGTCTAGTTATTGGGGCTAGAAATGGTCAATCGGTTATGTAAGTATTAATGTTATAGGAGTCTAAGCATCTTGAGTGTCTATAAAAAGGGGCTGAGTATGTGGAAGAGAGAGAGAAAAAGTGAGAGGAAAGAAAAGAAAATTGAAGGCTCAAAAGTGTGTGTAAGAATTCAAGAAGGCAAAGTCAGCCCAAAAGAGAAACCAAAAGTGTAAGAGGATGCGGTTATTTCCTGAGTGGGCTGCAAGCAGCTCTGTATAAGCCCTATTTGGGCCGTACAACTCCAAGAAAAATGCCTCCCATCTTATGTTTTTAATATTTGAACGATATTTTCAGACCCAATTTTGTTTGCATTTTTATCTCTATTTTCTTTAAAGATACTGTGTGGTGCAGTCTTGCACCTTTACATACCCACATGGTATTGAAAATTTGTCAGATTGCATTACTGTTCAAACTTTCAATTTTATTTCTTTTAAAAACCCATAATGGCCTGAAATTCAGCTCATGATTAAAGTGTGAAAGACTTTTGAGGTCCTTTTGGTCCCAAAACAAGTTGCCACATCAAAGATTCTTGGGTTATATAGACAACCTCACTAAATGATCCAACTAGCAATATATGACTAAAGAAACCCATAGGTTTTGCACTTTTGCTCCATGCCTTGGATTTTTTGTTGGAATCATGCACCAAAATATAAAAAATTAACAGGTGGTTCACTTAAGAAAGAAAACTGGGCCTCTATCTCTCCATATATGTTTCTTTGTAAGGCTACGAAATGATCTATAACATCTTTATTATATGCCTTTATGTTTTAGGAATTGTTGGAGGAGCCATTGCTTGGTGACATGGTAAAATCGCAGGCTCACAAGTGTAAAAATATGGGCGTGAGTCTAAGAGAAGCCACTTTGTACAAAAATTGCTGGAGGTTAGGTCTGTATCCATTCCATCCCTTCCAAGAGCCTAATAGCAAGGACCGGCATTGATAATGTCTTTTTATGTTTTAGGAATTTGGAGCCACATCCTATTCCTCTTTGGTGCCCATTGGTAGATGCTAGTTAATATCTTAACCTATTTGTGTTAGATGATCTCCTCTCTACTTGAAAAGGGAAAATATCATGTGGATGTGATGATGTGTCCAACAATAACTGCTATTTGAATGACTACAGGAGAGGAATGAGACACAGAAAAGGAACCAACACTTGATATTATTAATTACCATTCAGTAGTTCACCTTTGATATTATTAATTACCATTCGGTAGTTCTCCCTTTTCCTTTTTTCAAATTCTTCAAAAGCTTCACCTAAAAAAAACAAGTCCAATGCCTTACCAACCTCCATGTCCCTCCACAAGACTCTTTACACCCGTACTTCCACCAGAATCCTCCTCCACTGTAGCCAATGGCTTGATACCTATACCTGAGGGACCACAATCATCCACCTTCTCTCCTTTTTCTTCCCCTAAAGAATCAGACTTTTCCAACACCCCTTCAATTGAAAGCTTCCCAAGCATCTTCTGGATAACAGAACAAACCCACCCTGGACCTTCTTACTAGTGAATTTCAGATTCACCCCTCTTCTACCATACACTCTTTTATACTTGCCGCTGGATCCAGCCAGCAATAATCCCCACTTTCAGGCGTGAAAAAATCTTTGTAACATGCACAAGATAAGATTTGCTTGTACCTTTATTTCTCTTCAAACTGCCAAATCGTCAGAAACGCTAGGAGCTTGCAACTCCTTTCTACCCAAATCAACTCCAACTCTTCCCACTACCACTTAACTAAAAAGTTTTCACTACTATACTGACTTGGACAGTCCTTTGATGCAATCAGGATATTGAGTGCCTGAAAACCATAAGAGGCTTCACCAATTTCCAGAAGTGCTGCATGAGGACCCGGACTGGAACCAGGGTGGAAACATTGTGAACTCTCCGAAACATCAGATAGAGAAAGATCAGCACTTAATAAGGATGAGTTCAACAGGACCAATAGGGGAAGGAAACTCCTTAAGAGCCGAGTCCCAGGCACTTGCTCAAGGACTGAAACTGGCTTAGTCTTCAGGATGGACTAATTTACTTGTGCAAGGAAACTGCAAAGTGGTCCTAAGCTGGATGAAAAACAAAACAGAAGGTCGGTGATCCGAGAAGCAAAATTCTTGGCATCTAATCTGAACTGCTCATTCAAATGGATACCTCAATCAGCAAATAAATAGCAGATGGACTTATAGAGAAAATATACTGTGGGTATACCCGGGCAGCTGGGCTGGGTATTGATGTAATGCAAATACTTTTATTTTGTGTACTATATATAGAGTGCTACTGTCAGATGTTGAGCTGTTATGTATGGTCTTCTCTATATCTAGTTTGGGATATAAGAGAAGTTCTCCTTTCATCATTATTAATACAATTTATACTGATAAAAAAAAGATTTAAAGACTTTCCTTTAATGTTTCCTTTTATGGCATACTTTGGGGTCAGCCTCTTGTGGAGACATCTTTTACTTCCACAGATAGCCCCTCAAAGTTTGCCTACTCTCTTTAGGGAGCAATGGAGCTCAGTTTTTGATGGTTGCTCTTGGAGTAATGTAGGGCCTTTTGTGTGTATGCTGGTAGTGGCCTGGTGGGGGACTTTCACAGATGCAGTAGGAAAAATCTTATTGGTTTATTCAGGTCTTAGTACCAATTTGGGAGGGTTATCCTGGAGCCATTTTGGCTTTCATGGATTACAAGGCACAAAAAGGAAGTTGAGCAATTGAAATGCAGAAAGCCAGCCCCAGTTTCCTAAATGCTGAAAATTCAATGTTAATGATAAAGTTCTAAAGAAGCTTCTCCCAAATGTTGAGTGGATTCTGAACTGTTTTAATTAACCCCTCCCAAATGGACCTTTATTGTTGGACTAGAGCAGGTGAAGGTAGATGATAACTAGGTCTTCATCTTCACTGATTGGTCAAAGCTTTGGTATTTCCACATCACATTAGAGAGGCTACTTCTCTTTTCTTTCTTTTTTTTTTTTTGTGTGTGTGTGGGTGTGTGTGTGTGTGTGTGTTTTTTTGATAGATAGAGGCTAGAGCTCTTGCTTCCGGAACAAACATCTAGCTTAGATGCATTTAAAGTTGGCAGACTTTTTGTAGTGTGCAATTATGCATTCAGTATCCTTGTTTTGATCTACATGCTTCTGCAACCCCTATTTGGAAATTAAACAATTAAAATCATGGAAAGGAAGCTGGATGTACATACTGCAGCCATATCATCTGTGAAGTACACATCGTGATAGCCTTGGAGATAGGGAAACGGGTCTGCCAACCAGACCATATCGACATCATTATACATAACAGTATATCCAAGCTCCAAAATCTGCAGAAGGTGGCGAGGCCTGCGGGATGTAAAATTGAAGAATCCCTGCCAAATTAGATAAATCAGAGGAATTTAACAAGCCACTTGGTGAACATAGACACGAATCATTCCAATGGTCAGAACTCAGAAACAAAAAGAGAAAATAATAAACTAAACCAGAGTAAAGATAATAAAAAGTAAAATATATCTATATCAAGTCAAATGCAAAATATACAGCTAGTACCAAACTTATCCTATAGATCAGGTTATCCTTTGTTTACAAAGAACTCAGCTATCCAAAATGGAAACAGTAACAAGACAGCTAAAATTAGTGGTCATCCAGCCTCTTACGTACTTAGGGAAGAAGTGCCAGAAGTACCTGAGATCCAAATTTGTGAGCTGTCTGAGTATCGGGTACAGGCGGGATGAGAACGGCATGACCGGGCCATTTTTGATTTACCTTGTAGAGGGTCGCATAATCCTCAGCAATAACAAGTACCTGCTCCTGATGCTTCTGCCTGGAAATGCTGATCAACCAATTATTTAGAAACGGCAGGTAAGGCTGGCTCACAGCGCAGACAATAACTGTTCCATTTTTTGCCACAAAAGACACAGCCTGGGCCAGCGTGTAATCCCGCCATTTCGAAAGCGAGCTCCCACCGGCTGAAATGAAACTTTCCATCATGTCCATCCACGGGAAAAGAACACCCAGAACTACCATAAGAGACAGAAATATGAGAAGGCCAGTTCGGCTGAAGGGAGAGATAGATCTTTGGTAACCGCTCGTAGAACGTGGTGAAATTGGATAAGGATCCGCCAGAAGCTGCTGCTGTTGTCTTTGATGAAGAGATGACGGCATTGTGCGTTGTGCCTTTCGAGGTGACTACTGCGTCCAAGCTAATGGGCACCAGTTCTAAAATGTAGTAACTGTAAGCCCCAAAAAAACCAGTTCTACGAGATAGTATGTAGCACCAACTAATATTTGGTACGCTCTCCCTTCGAGACTAAGGAAAGAAACTGTCTGCGGCAAGAGCTCATATGGCTGTACAACTACAAATTTTCCAATGAAAATGGCTCCAATCTGTTCAATCTCATTTAAAATGACGAAATCTGTAGAACAAAATCCTATATAAGGAGCAGCTAAATCCCAGCTTTAATGAGATTGTACAATGAAAACTCGATGCCGACTACAGAATTGGAGATCCCTAAACCTCAAAAATTGTATCGGAAAAGAAAGAAAAATCCAGTACTTTGAACAGAGACAAAAGAAATTGAGGAAGAGGGAAGAAGCGCAAAATTCAAATCCTTCTACCTATAGCCCGGGATTCTTTGAGCTTGAGTTGACTCGACCAGATCTGAACTATGGAAACGTGAAACTTCTACGGATCAGTTACGCGCTTGAAGACTTCAACAGGCAGATCGGAATCCTGGAAGAGAGGCAGAGGAGAGAGAGAAAGAGAATTTATGTATCTATGTCGGTGCTAACTGCTAAGAGATGAGAATTTATTCATTCAGCAAATTGAGTTTACATCCTTCTACTCCGCTTATATGCGACGCCGCTTTCTCGTGCACATCAGTTTTGTTTTCCGGCCGCAGTGCTCCATCCACGCCGATTCATTCATTCCGGTTGTGAGATGAATGGGTCGGACTCGGACCTGGATAATTACATTCACATTAGGTGCCCATGATTAGCCTGAATTTTTGTCAGATCCACTCCTCCACCTCCGGATCAAATAGGACGGTTGAAAGCTTGTCGCAAATAATTTTGTTCTGTATGTAACGTCGAAACTCGAAAGGCATGGCATACTTGTAACTGCTGTTATTCATCAAAATTCAGCCGGGGGAGGTCGGGAAGGGGTCCGGTATCATTAATTCATACCTAGGTATTGCTTGGCCCTGCCACGATCCGCATTAGGTGCGGATTTGATACGGGTCTGGGTTGGGCAGGGCAGAAATCATCAACATAATCTGAAGCGGTGTGCGGTGAAGCCTAAACCATTTTATGCTAATAAAGGGAAAAGAATAACTATTGTAGTATAGACCCATGGGTATAATTATGTATGAAGAAACGTTCATTTCAAAACCCAATTTTAGAACTGGATCCCGATTCACGAGTGAATTTGTCGAACTGGTATGGCAGATTGGCAGCATAGATTTTTCTTTTGTGCCCCGTTGTCAATACTTGTCATGCGCCAGAATCACTGAGGCCCCGTTTGGTTCACTGGAATAGGGTCTGGAATCGGAACCCCATTCTCATTCTTGCTGATTTCAATTCTCATTCGTAATTTTATCTGAAATTCCAATTCCGATTCCGATTCCAAAAAATTCCAATTCTGATTTCAACTGTAAACCAAGGGACCGTGAATTGTGTTGTTAAAGGTCTCCTTCTGTAAAAGATATTGCATTTTAAAGTACAGTTGAGATGCATAAAGCAAAGAAAATAAAAGAGAAACGTAAATATCCTCTTGCCAAGTAATTTGGTACAATCTCGACATATGATCTGTAAAATGTAAATATTCTCTTGCCACATTCAATTTGATATTGAGGGGGATTATATTTTAGATTTTGAGAGGGGAAAGTTGGTCAGTGGAATTTTAATTCCCAATGACCAAGAAACCCATGATTTATGTGGGGACCAGGGAAAATGTATTTTACTCAAGGTTCAAAGTAACAACACGTATCGGTCAATACGTATCGTTCCGGCACCCCACCGATACGCTCCTACAGTGGGTGTATCAGTGGTCTGACCGGTTCAGGGTGTGGCAAAGACCTAAACCGGCTCCCCTGAACCAGTTGGTGAAAAAAAAAACCACCAAAAGGAGTATTGATACTAGCATACCGGATGTATCGATATTTTGAACCTTGATTTTATTAAGTATCGCTTACCCAGATATCCATCTCCAGGTGGGTAAATAACTTTTCTACCAGGGGGAAAGTTATCAACACTTGGATGGGACAAAAATGCCCCTTTTAATAATGAATTTTTATGGTTAAAATGGTCATTGTCTTATTTACCCGAAAAATAAAAGAACATTGGTCCAGGTAAGTGCATTTAACAAATAACTTACCGAAAAGCAAACAGGGCCTGAAAGATATGATCTGTAACAAACAGGGGGTCAACTTGCAAAAATCATATTTTCCATTCAAATGGTTTCAAGGTTGCAGACCAATTGGAATATTATAAGAAGAGATCAAGAGCAGCTGGTCTTTTAAGAAGAGATAAGAACAACTAGTCTTTCAATGTGATTTACGAGATAAATTTTTCATTGACCATCAATTAAATGGAATCCAATGCTCTATAAGCAAAGCGCTATACATAGTGAAGGAACGAAGCAGAAGAGGAAAACAAATGTACCACACAATCCCATTACACTGAAGAATCAACATGCAATTGATCAGGATGACATGCCTTGGATGACCTGTGGCCCAAATATGACAGATTTCAGAAAGACGCCTAATGAAATTCAGCAATTGGACAATATAGGATCATAAGACAGATTTGTCCTTGTAGAATACAAAGTATTGAAGAAATGTTTCTACCAGTCGGCACACATACACAAACTCCAACTGGGCAGTTGATGAAGGAAAGATGGCAAGAGATGGAGAATTTTGCAGGATGGTTTCTCTGGTTGTCACAACTTCACATGATTAATTTGCCTACTGCTTTGATGACTTGGGTTTGACAAAGAATGCTGACAGCATGCTTTTACTGCGAACAGTGGGGCGAATGATCTCATGACGACCCATATTGTCCAAGGACCTGAATGCCATCAATGACTTGGATCCTTCTGAAGTATCCTGCAAGAGGAGACAAGTTTATAACGGTTCCTACAATTCTACTAAGATGTTTAAGGACCAGTTGAAGCATCAATATTTGATAATTCAATACAATATGGATTCATGCACACTTTACTCCCTAAACTCCTTTTTTTTTTATCAGTACTTTACTCCCTAAGCTCTCACTGCTGACAAGGAAAGAAGAGGCTAACAATGGTAACACATTGGAGCATTTTACATTTTGTACAGTTGACTGAGAGGCCTAAATACACCCCAATCTCAAAAATCAAGCTTAAAAATTGATTTAAATTATCGTACTCATACTCAACCAACAGGTGTACCTAATCATGTCCAGACATAAGAAACCACCAGCTTGCCAATTGAGTTGTGTCTAATGCAGAAAACTAGTTACTTCTAGCAAAAGTTTAAACTCTAGGCATTTAGCAGATCAAATGTACATTGACTACAGAAACAATTATAGCAGTAAATTTCTCGTTATGGGGTATATAACATCAAACGTGGCTAAAAACAAGAGACATAATCAATCCCTTCAACATGAAACAAGAAGCCTGCTGTACCAACAGCTTAATCACAGAACTATAGATTTTCTTTCAGGGAAAAGAATTTCATAAATTAAAGTCTTGGTAACGTTTCCTTCTTCTTTATAGATAAGATTTTAATGGCAAATGTTGCACTACATGATAGGAAAGAAGTAAAATAAGGGAAGTTTTCAATGGTTGAGTATATAATACTGCCACCTATTTTTTTTTTTATCAATATAATACTATCACCTAATCTTTGCTTGTGAAACCTTGGAGTGCCTTTTAAACCACTGGATTGATCAGTTCAAATCCTACCATGGTTATAAGAGTGAAAATTAACTGAAAAGTAATAGAATAAAAGCCACAAAATAGAAAAAACTCAATAGCTGGGAACATAGTTTTCAAGGCGCCAAGGCAAGGCTAGGCGATAGGGGGGCACCTTGTTGCCTAGGCAATGGATTATTTTATGTAGAAAACATAGATCCTAGGGTAGTTCCCTAGGTACCATAACCATATTTCCTTAATAATTATTCATAATTTTCACAAGAAAAGTATAGAGTTCATGTTAAAGTATAGAAAATCAACATATTCATGAGAAGAAAAAGAAGGAAAAGAAAATTCAAAAAATATAGGGGCTGAACCCTTATTTTTGTTATAGGAAAAGAAGAAAAGAAAATGTGTTGATTAGAAAATGTGTAGTAGGTAGTAGTAGTAGTAGAAAATGTGTTGATTAGACAACATTTTAAGTTCTTCCTTACTTATTGGTTCGGGTTTTAAAGTCTTTAAGGGTTGAATACAGAATTTAGCAATGTTTATATTGATTAAACCCTAACAAATAAGAAAATAATAAAAAAAATTAGTATATAAACACACAAAATGAATATTTTAGTTTAATAGTGCCAATTTTATAATTATAATGTCAAAAAATAAAGAATAAAAAAGCACTTTATAATACATAATACAAAACTGTTTGGTGATTAGGCGAGGTGAGCCTCAAAGGGTGCCTTGTCACCTAGGCACCCGCCTAGGCGTCGCCTTGACAACTACAGCTGGGAAGAACAAAGTGAGAACTTAGGTTTCTTTTATAATTCACACACTTCATGGGAGCTAGGATAACCATTCTAAGCAATTACCCTCCCTTAGAGGATGGCTGGGGTGTTGACCCCACCCAAAAATTTGCCAAGTTTCTGTTTAAGTTTATATGTTAGTCTGTTTCTGTACTGAAAAACATTAATTGGGGTTCATATGTTTGTTTTTTCACTACCAAATTCAATCTTCCAAGGCTTCCACAGAAGGTCATGATTTGCTGACCATGATAACACCACTGCATCAGATTCTAAATCTATCTTCAAGTAAAATTAACTTCTAGAGTACTCGAATAGAGCTCCCAAACTGCAACTTTAATCATTAAACATTAAACACAATGTCACCAATTAAGAGATTAAAAATAGATTTCTGTCCCCTTCCCTGGTGAAAAAAAAAAGAGTTCATTTACTAACTTGCTACGTCTATACTTTAGGTTTTTTCCTTCACCAGATCTCTCTCCTACGTCTATACTTTAGGTTTTTTCCTTCACCAGATCTCTCTCCTTCAGCTTCAGCACCCTATCAACTGACATCTCCCACCCTCTCACATTTTCTCATGCATTTCTAGGGAAGAAAAGTATGACTTAATGTAGTCCTTTGAAATTTGAATAAAAGGTTCCACTGAAAAGCAGGTGAGGATCACACACCAATCCCCACCATGAGAAGCACCGGCAGTTCCCTAGGTTGTCCAGTGATTCTTGGCCTTATCTATACTATATTCTAAAATGCAGTTCAGACTCCTCATATTTCTTTTCAATCCCTTTAGAATTTTGTGTGTGTGTTTTTATTTTTTTTAACAATAAGAAATTAAATATGGGGCTATTTAAGCTTACCCACGACCACTTCAGTTAAGAAACTGAATGTATCATGAGCATCTTTTTAAAACCACCTCATGCATCGCACAGATCTCTTCTAGAATTTTATGAATAGATACTTGTTGGAGATTCACAATTTTCAAATAGTTTAAAACTTGAAACTCTTAATGATGCCTTAACTTTGTATCCTCAACATTTGTTTTGCTTCATTAAGTAGCACATTTAAAGTCCATAAAAAATAAAATAACGCAAACAAAGTTAAAGAACCATGAAAGCAACTTTTGAACTGTATAAATAAACACTATCCAATTCTGATAATTCTGCATCTTAAAATAGCCCTTATAGTATATGAAACAAAGTAAACAAAATATATCCAAAAAAGAAAGAAAAATTTTATGTAACCAAATGGATAAATTAGATATAATTAGAGCATAATCAAAGCAAACAAACTCTGTGTTATATAACAATGTTCTGAAAACCAGACTAGACCTTGCAAAAGAAAGGGTCCTGGTCCTTGTTTCTCCTGGTTTAAGCAGTTTAGCCTCAAAACCACCAAAACCAGATGGTTATGATTGGTCTGGCTTGATGTCCAATAGTGGCTCAACCAGTCAGTTTAGTCCAATTTTCAAAATTTTGGTTAAAAACATTCATGGTTCTACTTTGTACAATTCAATCATTCACTTATAAGAGTGTTGGAAATGTCTATGTTGCTTTAGGTTGCAATTGGATAAGCTTCAAAATTTGTGTTTTTAAAGCCCCAAAGCACAAAGCCACAGTTTTAGGCTTTATGTTGTTGGGATTAACGTGTTTTGACTTTAGATTATATTTTTAAAAGAAACACTTAAACACTTTATGTCACATTTTTTTTACCACAGCCCAAAGCTCAAAAGTAGAAGCTTATCCAGACATAGCCTCAGCTGTTGATTATAGCATTACCCTCTCTGTGACACAAAAAGTTTGCAGAACTGTATTATAAGAAGGACCTCCACTAGCTGAGTGAAGACAAGCTGCTGTGGATTTTGATGATACAGCTTCTTCAGAACCTGCAAGAACAAGAGTTTGCAGCAGAAGAAAATAATGGTTTAATAATGGGCAATGTAACTTCAAACAATAAAACAACGAGCACAGGAAATGGTAAAATGGTAAAACCATAAAATTATTAGTTAGAACCGAGAAAAAAAACTAGATAATCAACTAAATCTACAGAGTCAAGCATTACACACCCAACAGTTGGAAAACTCCAGAAGTTGCTCCAGAAGCTTTTGTGTCTTCCATGCTGCATTATAAGAAAATCTCAAAACCTTTAAGCTTTCAGATAGATTAGAGCAGCAATTTCATTGTAATACTTAAAAAAACACACAATTTATCATATTTATTTTTTGATAATTCAATTTCTCATAATAAAACTTACCCTATGAAAGTGTGCTCGCTCCTGTTCAGAGTGGATTTAGTTTCTGAGGCTAAATGCCAGGAAAGAGTTTGTGATGGAGGGTTGCCTGGTGAATGTGCACCCAACTAATAAAAATAAACTCATACATTGCATAAGACCCCCCCTCCCCTCACACACACACAAAATAAAGATGTGAATATGCCAAGACAGAAGGAACAAGATACCTGAAGGATGAAAACGAGGTCTTGCTTGAATATGCATTTGCCTGGCATCTATCTGTATCTGTGGACTAAACTGCACTTTCTTGTTGACTGAATCTAGCTTAGAATTTCAGGAAAGAAAAAGTTACAATTCATCCCATTATGCTAATTACCACTTGCAAACATAAGCAATAACAATAGTATTCATACTCGGTAAAATGTAATGCTTATGATGCCCGGGGATTACTGTGAACAACTGCTGCTGCCTAAGGCCTTCTTTATCCGTGTATATTTGACAAGTGAGAAGTTGCTAAATTAACATAGAAAGTTAGGTGAGCTCCTATCCACTGAGATCCTTTCTAGAGCAAGATTATCAATTGATAGTGCCAGGAAAGAAAGTTACTTGGTTAAGAGAAGAAACTTTTAGCTCCATTGTTGAAACATCTAACTTATGTTGTTCAAAGAGATCAGTTAACTTGTAAGTAACAGTTCCTAGGTGATCAACAGCATTGACAAGAGCTCGTACGGCATAGTCTTTCAGGTTGTCCAGCACCCTGGTACGAAATTTCCATCTCAGTTCAAAGAATAAGCACAATGATGCCAACAACAAAGTTACCATGCTCATGTTTATTTTTTTGGTGTTTGACAATAAACCAACAATTACAAAAAATAAGTATATAACTCATGTTCTACTTCTACATGAAAACGAAACAACTAGTTTGCTGTTGTGAGCTCCAAATCCTATGTAAATATGCAGTAATAATACTTTAGTCACTCCCTCCAAATATACAAATCTTAACTGAACTGTTAACTATGCAGTCACACAGATTTTGGGTGATTATGTTTTTTAGGTGATAAGAATTGCCGGGAAAAAAAAACAAAAAAACAAACCCAACTCCCTATTTCCAAACTTTCCTTTACCTTCCTGCATTACTCCCATAAATCCAAAAAGAAATAACAAAGACACCCAACCAAATCGACATGGAGACCAAAAGAAATGCAATGCTGAAGCTGATACACCAGGGAAAAAAAAAAAAAAGCGAACCCAACACCCTATTTCCAAACTTCCCTTTACCTTCCGGCATTACTTTCATAAACCCAAAAAGAAATAACAAAGACACCCAACCAAATTGACATGGAGACCAACAGAAATACAATGCTGAAGCTGATTCCAAGTAGTGTTCTTTGACAGAAGTGCCCTAGTCAATCCTGGAACTGCAGGGATTGGTGGTGTCTTTAGAAGGAGGGATGGAAGCATTTGGTGGTATTCAGTGGTCCAATTAAGATTGCTGATTCAACAAAAGCAGAGATCTTGGCTGCATGTACAGACCTCAGATTAGCAAAAGAAAGGGGTTTGCCTTCTTTAACCATTGCAGGTGATTCTACTAATACTGTTAAGTGGTTTTGGGAGAAGGATGGTGGCCCCTGGAGGTTGGCCATTACCTAGGCCAGAGATATCTTGTTTTGCTGAATGCAAAACTTTTTTGGATTCCTAGAGAGTTAAACTTTATGGTGGATTGTTTGGCCAAGTTTGGTACCCACAAGGAAATTTTGTATAGTGACAGAAATCTGCCTTGTAATCTGAGTGTTTTTTTTTTTTCTGCTGTGCATCACTGCATGTACCTTTGGAGCTCCTCTTTAATATAATCGGTTAATTTCTCTCCAAAAAAAGGCTCTTTTGTGTTGCACTAAACATAAATGTGCTAAGGTGCTCTTTTTGATCCTTTCCAAAGATAGCCATTCTAAATTGCTTTGTTTAATTAAAAGATGTTTCTACTACACAATGAAATTCTAAAGAGCCATAAATTTTCAACCATTTAGAAGTAATAAAAAATATTAAGGTAAAATGTAGGTGTTTAAGTATCTAGGTTTTGGACTTTGTGGGTACTCAACCATATTTATCATCAACTGTTTTGTTTTCGATAAATATATTTATCATCAAAATGTTATAGATATGCCTACAGCAGATTCTAACTAGGGAGGGTCTGTTATCAGATAAGGCCAGGCCAGAAAATTTAATTCTAGTATGGAGATCATGAGCATCAGTCGTGTAACATCTATTATGATTTTATAGAGAAAAATTCTGGATCTATGTGAAAAAATTATTATAAATATAATGTTGAGTCACTTGATTGAAATAAGATCTACTATTGTAGATTCACCATTTAATTAATCAAGTAGTGGAACCAATACCTACATGTCAAGATGGGTGCTTTGTATAAGCACATGCTACTAACTGAGCAAGTGGTGCATAACAGATACACACTACTTGTTTTTTAAGTGTAATCACAGTCCATATTTCCTGTTGCCAATTTTGGAAATGTTTAGTTCTTTAACATTAGAAGCAAAAGAAATCTGTTTTCCTATAAAAGCAACTCATTTATATGAACATGCATGGGTCCCTTTTCCACCTTATACTCAGCAAATAGTCACCAGTGTTTAATGCTTTGACAACTATACACTTGAATTTCCTTTCAAACCATAGAGAAGCTTTATCATGTAACAGGTATATTATTTTAAAAGTAATAGTGGAAGAAGTACACTTACATCTGTTTATGCTCAGTATGAAGATATGATTTTTCACAATATTCGGCAGCAGAATAAAGCTGAGGCCTTAGGTTCTTCAGTTCCTGAAAAAGACACTAGCATAATGATCAAAGCAGAATTCAAGCAATAATCTTTGCAACTGAAATCATGCTAAGAAATCTGTCTA
This sequence comes from Nelumbo nucifera, assembly GCF_000365185.1. The sequence continues at coordinate 4,382,580 of NW_010729082.1, forward strand.
GAAGAATAAGTTGCAGTGATGTATTTGGCTATGAGCTGATACTTGAGCTATCCAGGAAGTGGCAGATTTGTCTATTTAACCAATAACAGTTAAACATTAGGTTAAGCACCAATTAAATAATTTACATAGAAACATCTGAATGGCCTTCCAATAATAATAAAAAAACTGTATAGTTTCATATTACTAAAACCATTTCTATGGGAAAGAACTTGTTAAAATCTTTTGCATGCAAAGTAGCATTCTCTGATGAATTCACTTTCAGACAGGCCCGATGTAGCATTTTGATCTTTTCAACAGTTTGAAGGATGATTCTGACACTGATACAATTATAATCATGTTTTTCATAATGTCAATATGTAAGTGTGGAGAATTGTCTCTTCTTTTATTGTAATTTGTCCAGAAGTATATGGCCAATTCAATTCTTTGGCTTCTTAACCAAAGATCACGACTAATAAGAATTAAATTTCCATAAAGGACAGGAAAATTCAATGATCTAGTACAACTAAAAATTGTCCATGTGAGGTTTAAATTGCAACATTTAAGTTTTTAGAACCAGAGTTATACCAACTGCAAACAATTTACTGCTGAAGAATGACACTCCATCATTCAAGAAGAATGTGAAAACGGTGATAAAAAATGATAAGAGAGGTTATCTCCTCCCTTTGTACTCTATTTACTCTTTTTATTGATTAATGAAATCCTTTGTTATTGATAAAAAAATGATAAAAATCAAGTTACGTCTGTAAGTAGGTCTTTAGTCTGATTCTGTATGGTAATGAGATTTTGCCTTGGTAATTTTTCATCGACTTTCATTTCCTCTTTTTTCCTCTTTTTAACTTATTTTTCTATCTCTAAAAAAAAAAAGAGAAGTATGGTTGGGGAATCAGAAATATGTAAAATTTCAGAAACGAAAGGCTTATATCAAATAGCCTTAGCTTAGTATACAGAAATAAAACTGAAGAGATTAATTATATTATTAAGCTCACAGGACAGAGGCATGTCACTCGCAACAGCTCTCACATTGGAACTTGAAATGAAGACTTAAAAAAGCGAGGGAACCCCATAAACGAAGAAAGGTACAGATTAAAGAGAAGATCTAAACCGTGATTACAAAAAGACCAGAACTCGAAACCAAGTATTCTAAAAAACAATGTCATTCAGCTAATAGAGGCGCCAAAGTAAAATTCAATCAGACACTCAGGAAAATAAAATAAAATAAAAGTAGCCAAGAAATCTAAAGAAAATAGACAAACAGATCGAAATCTAAGAACACCAAAAACAGTCAATTTCAATGCAAAGAATCACCGGAAGTAAAAAGATCTAAACCACAAACCTAGCAAATGTCGTCAAGAAGAGGTAAGTCGGATCTAGAAAGCAAAGAGAGGAAAAAGGACAAGAAGCTTGACCTGTAAAGCCTTCACGAAGCTCTTGCTTCTCTCCATGGAAATCTCATCAAAGGTCATGGCCGAAGATTCCGGCCGTAATTGCTGCATTTTTAGAGCTCTCCGGGGATGAGATTTACAAGAGGGAGAAAATGCGGATACAGTGATACACTGGCAAGCAAAAAAAGTAAGTAATTTGATGAATAGATAATGGCGTTAAGTTTTGGTGGGAAATCTAACTTAAGCAGAGACTGAGAGTGGAGTGAAAGCAAATCCGAGGAATGCGTTATTATTGCGAAGTGAGTATTAAATGATTTAGTTATCTGTGGTGGTTGAGACTTCGAGGGTCGACACCTTCGCACTTTTGACAGACTTCTCATGGAGTTGAGTCATGCTGTCATGGTTTGAAGGAAGGAAACAAAACGGTAGTCGTCGCTTTCCGAGGGGAGATGATAATGTGTGCCAAAGATCTACACTGACGAAGTTTCTAGTGGGTTGTGTTATGATCACTAATGATCTGGTAATCGGGTCGGGTCCGCTATGAGCAGGGCCAATACAACTTCGAGTAATTCCGGATCAGGTCAAGTTTTTAGTTTAGGCTGGCAGAGCCTGATCCTAACCCCTAAAATATTCAGCGATTTTTTTATTAAAAATATGGATTTAACCATGGTTTCGAAAATCAGACCAGACCGGTTCATTTGGGTCCTGTTTCACCTTAAAACCGTTTTTGAACAAAAAACACTTGACTTACTCAGCGACTTGCTAATCTTTATAATTGAATTTGTCAACCGTTGACCCAAACAAAGGTTTTTGACCACTTTTTATATTTCAAATCAGAACAGGTCATTCATTCGAATCGGATGATCAGACCGTTTGACTCAGGAATTAGTGGCCGAAATGGTTTTGCACCCAATACAATTTCTAAAACCTTCGATTTAACCATACAAATTTCAATTGTTTGAGTCAACACTAGTTTGAAAATGTTGGTGCGAAAAGAGGTGATCTTGCGGTGATCCATGACCCAATCCGCCCCAAAACCTTTTCAGATCGGGTCGGGTCATGTCTTTCAACCTTTCAATTTGGATATTGGATAGAGACCCTAACCCACGTTTTTCGGATCGGGTCAGATTCACGTTGGAATAACTTTTGCCGTGCGCCGCAGACCGAGTTTTTCCACTCTCGGTCGTGTTGCTCACGTACGACCGATTGGAAAGAAAATGGGTGGACCATCTCTTGGGTGTCAGGATGCACGTGCACCGGTCCAAACTGAGCAAGAGCAACTCCATGGTGAGAGTTGAGACTTGAGACTGCACCGGCCAGGCATTGCTCGCTACGAGACGGGCTTCAGTCAGGGCAAATTCATGCTAACACCGTTCTAACAACCGTTTTCAGCCTTTTTCAACCTTGCATTGAGAAGTAAATACTGACCGAACAGAATTTGTCCTCACTGAAGCTGAACTCGCTCCACAGTGTGTGTTCCTCATTCGTACTGAGTGTAAATAGTTGTGGGTCCAATGATAAGAGCCTTATGGGCCCACGCCAGTCCAATGGTTGCTGAACGTCATGGCTGTTCAGCGGGCTGTGGATGCAGTAATAAGGTCCCGCACCAGTAATAAAATATGAGAGTAAAAAAAATTGGGAAAATCTATAATGCAGAAAAGATATGATATGGTAAGAATTTTGATTAATCAAAATCCATTTATGAATTTTGATAAATAAGATCTGATTGACTATTTCATTTGACTTGTTAAAAGTTTTTCAGATATCATATATTTTTTATATCATAGTCCAACCCAAAAATTTATGAGCATAAATTTTATTATTGGTTTCGCAGTCCGCTGAACAGCCATTATATTCAGCTAATCATTTTCTTATTTCAAGAAAATCCTATATACGGATTACCCCAGATATCCATTTCCCGCGTATCATGTGGTGGGCAGTGGTAAGCAGTTAGGCACGCAGCATATCATTTTAGGTTTGCTGAACTTTAGCATTACTTGGGTAAATGTATATCCAGCCTAGTCTTTTTTTTTTTTTGAGAAACACTTACTTGGATAATAGTATTGATCAGTTTTTTTATTTCCTAGGTAAAGGTGTATAATAATTTATCAGTATATCTTCTGAGGGCTACACAACGGGAGTAGCCTATCCACCAACCCATAACCTCCCAACCCAAGTGTAGGCGGGATTCGATCCTAAGTCTCCACTATGACTAATAGGAGACCTTACCTACCAGCCAATTGGCACCTTGAGAAAGTATTATTTCCCCACGTAGATAAGCCACTTGGGAATTGTTCTTTTCTGTGGAACCCACTAATATCGAAAAACTATCGTGAATTTATTTCTTTTTTGTGAGACCTATCAACATACCCGCCCCCACTTCTCGAAAAACAAACGAGGCCTAGGAAGCCAAATCCAAAGAGAGGGAAGGGACTCTGGCAAAATAGGCGTATTAGAAATGAAATGAGCCCAATGGAGGAAAAGCCTGCCGTAGGAGAGTTTGATTCCAAGAGCCATATCATTCCAGCACTGTTAATCAATCTCTCTATGATTTTCCTTTTACAATTCAGTTACATGCTTCTACAAGATATATTCTATTTTCGGATGGTGGCACTATTTTTAATTAGGGGTGTTGATTGGACTGGATTTGGTCCAATCCGATCTAGTCCATTACAAATGGACCAGGTCCAATCCAATCCAATGAATAATTTAGACCATTTTGGATCAGTCCAATTCAATGTTCAGACCGTCCAATTTATTCAAATTAATTTTAATTTAGATTGGTTTCAACCCAAACCTGTCCATTGACACCTATATTATTATCTTATATGATTATATCAATGGACCGGATATTGGTTTAATCTAACCAAATCCAATATAAATTTATTACAGATGAACCAGGTCCAGTCCAATCTAATAAATTTTTTGGACTGGATTGGTCCAATCCATTGTCTTTTTGGTCCGTTCAATCCGTCCAAATTGATTTTGGACGAGGTTCAAAGTATCGACAGGGTGCGTCAGCTTATATCGGTACTTTTTTTAAGTTTTATTTATTTTTATTTTTTCAAAACCAGTTCAGAGGAATTGGCTTAAGACCCAGCTACCCTCTGAACCATGGTCTGACCTGATACAACCCCTGGAGGGGTGTATCAATGCACATGGGCCGACCTATCGATACTTTGAACCTTGCTTTAAAATAATTGTGGATGCATTTTCCTCAATCCTAGTGTTATTTTAGGCGCGTTTGGAGAAGAACTAATGGCTATATATAAGTCTTCAGAAGGCGATCAAAGAAGGATGGGCCTCATTGCTTATTTGTTCTGATTCTCAGCTTGTTTTACATTTAGAATCAAGCTTATGTACCCTGGGCTTGTTTACATCTTTTGTGCTTACTTAAAAGCTTTTTATCGCAACTGGGTCATTGTCATTTTTGTTATGTACCAAGAAAATATAATGTTTTGGTCCATGAACTAGCCTAGTATGCTAAAACCTCTAGCCAAACTATGGTAACTCTTGACTCTGCTCTTAGTTGGCTTCCTTGTATATCTGACTTTGTTTCCTTTGTTTTATAATATAGTTCCTTTATCCATCAGAAAAAAAAACAGGGGATCAAAAGAATTTCCCAACAGATTTAAAATGAAAATAACAAACAACAGTGTTGTAACTTATAAGTATGCAAATACCAACTTCGTATAAAAATATTACAAAATATACAACAAATATCAAGGACAAAAAAACTCATCTTGGACGGGGTAGCCGACCAAATCAACTCACTTGGCACTGGGATCTTTGTCACAGAAATTTATACCCAAGTTTTCTACAGACAACTTGGCCATATTATCCGAGTCCAATTGGAAGACAGGACTGGATGAGTTGAACTTAGGAAAGGTCTTTGATAACAAAGTTGTTGTTTCAGATGATGATGTTCCCAAACTGAAATTCTTCTCCACCTTATTACAGAATAAACCAAACTTTGAAAAGCCAATCAGCAAACCTTTCTTTCAAGATCTTGTAGCACGCCTCAAAGCAAGACGTTGTTAAAAGCCAGATTATACCTCATCTTGACAAACATCACCAAAATGTGGAAGGGGAGAGGATGTGATCTCAAAATATGTAGCCTTTGGAGTTGAGGGGCAACCAAGGGCTTCAATCAATTCCTTCACATCTAGTACTGAAAACTTTGTAGGTGAGTTGGGAATGACATCCAGTACTTCTATGATTATTTTGTAGGATGAGAACTTAGCTTTTTGTAGCGTATTTTCACAGATGGTGCCAATTGATGTAATCGGTTATGGTCACGTATCATTTTTTGTGATGTATCAATTTTTTTTGGCTAAGTGCCTCGTCATTTGACCTACTCTCAGGAGAGGATGGTGGAGCTCCCTGGTGGTGAACTGGCTGGTGGTGAGCTACTTGGTGACGAACTCCCTGGTGGTGAGCTACTTGGTGACGAGTTCTCTGGTGGTGAGCTACCTGGTGACGAGCTACTTGGTGATGAGCTCCCTGGTGGTGAGCTACCTGGTGATGAGCTCCCTGGTGGTGAGCTACCTGGTGACGAGCTACTTGGTGACGAGCTCCCTGGTGACGAGCTACTTGGTGACAAGCTCCCTAGTGGCTAACTGCCTCCCTAATGGCTAACTGTCTGGAGGAGAGCTATGCCGAGCTGGGGAGAGCTATGCCGAGCTAGGGAGCTATGCCGAGCTGCCCGAGCTATGTCGAGCTGGGGAGAGCTACGCCGAACTCCCTGATGGTGAACTGCCCAGGGGAGAGCTATACTGAGCTCCGTGGTGGTGAGCTACCTTGGTGGACTCGTCATTTGACCTGCTCTTAGGCGGCCTGTAACTCAAGAGGATGGTGGAGCTCCCTGGTGTAGCGCAACCCAACTGCCCTCTGCATGAGGTGATCTCCTCTCCTTTGTAGGCGGTGGGAGCTGAGGGACCTGCGAGAACTCCATCTTTTCCTCCTCTTTGTAGGCGGCGGGAGCTGAGGAACCTACGAGAACTGAACCAGGGGGCCCGGGGGTATTTACCCGGCGGGGACTCTCCGATGCCTAAGTTAGCACTCTGATTGTCGAGAGTTTGAAGATGATATTAGAGGAATGAGAGAGCTAGAGAGCAGGGATTACCTCCATTTTTTCCTTCTCTCCTCCTCCCCCTTGCCTTTGGGGGTTGGAGTCCTTATATAGCGGTGTCCTGTCAAATTAGGCGTGACCGCCTCTGTCAAGTCAGGTACAACCGCCTGTCTCTCTGCCATCGTCGCTGTCAGAGCTGAGGCGGCGGGTGCAGGCGACTGTTGCAGAGTACGGCTCTGCCAGGCAAGGTGCCGCCTGGCGAGAGATGTGGGCGCGAGTCTCCAGATTTGTCAGGTACGGTTGTCAGGCAGGAGATCTTCCTGCGATATGCCAAACTGCTCTTCTGTACCGAGCTACCCTACAAGTGGCGAGCTGCCTGGGGGAGCTATGTCGAGCTCCTTGGGCTATGCCGAGCTGCTTGTGGCGAGCTCTGCCGAGCTGCTTGTGGCGAGCTCTGCCGAGCTGCTTGTGGCGAGCTCTTTGGTGAGCTACCGAGCTCCTTGGCGAGCTACCGAGCTCGTGGTGTATGTATGCCGAGTTTATCGGTGGGCGTCTTATGGGTTGCCAGGTCGGCCAGGTCGGTTAGGTCGGTTAGGTCGGATCATGTGCCGGGCTGATCCAAGTCGGTTAGGTCGGATCATGTGCCGGGCTGATCCAAGTCGGATCATGTGCCAGGTTGATCCAGGTCGGCCAGGTCGTGTAGGCCGAGCGCAGGCTGCGCGCAGAAAGTGCATAGGCCGCATGCAGGCCGCACCAGACCGGTGCCCGAGTGGGACACCAACTTGGTAAGTTATTGTCTGAGTGTTGCCTAATTGTCACGAGGTGCCACATGTCACAATTTCACTGGAGGGCCAAATCTGCCCTCATCAAATACCTATTAAATTCTTGACTTTCTACTCTGCCCATTTATGATCCGACCACATCCATGGATTCCAAAATCCATCTTTGTAGTTAGAATATGTTATCATGGATAACTCTAATCAAAGGCATAATATTGGAAAAATATACAGAGAAATAAGGAACACAACCAGAAACTCCAAGGCTCGAACAATGAATATTTAGCCACAATTCAAAACCTGGAGTAGTTAAGTAGTGTGAGAAGAATGCAATTGCTACATTGACTATGTAGAACCTATTACTTTGACAGTAGACAGAATCAACTAACGGTGGAGAGTCGGCTACTGACCCATCAATCAGACCACCTAGATTAGACAAAGTGTACTAGGCAGTAGGCACTACTGGACCAGTCACTACACGACAGAAGAATCTGACGGGTCCGTTCCAGATGTATCTACAGAATTGACAAACCTTCGATACGATCGAAGCGAATAAAACACATAAACGTTTTCCTGTCCATCAAAAGACAAAAGATAACAAACCGAAAACAGGAATTAAAATCAAAATTTCCAACTTGAACGTGTAAAATATCAAAACGGGGCTCCCGGTAGAATCTTTCTCGAAACTCCTCCCTGAGAGTCCGGATCGCATACCCCGTATTCACGTAGTAATTCTGCTTTTCTTCTTCCTCTTTATTATGCTTTGAAGACAATGGAGAACTCGGCTTAATCGGAGTAGAAAATTTATGAGAAAGCTTCAGATTCTCCTCAAAAGCCGAAACCTTAACCTGACAATCTTTGACACTTGAACGAACTATAGCCCCAGGTTTGAAGCTTATGCCATTTCTAGGGTTCGTTTTGCAGAAAAGCTTGAGAGGAATCTCGCCACGTACGCCGCCAGAAATGGAGGCGACTTCCAGTGAAGGAAAGAGAAAAGCCATTTACCGGTAAGGCTTTGGCAAACGGGGAGAAGAACGAAGCTACAGAAAAACAAGACCGGCGGATCCCATTTTTTCGAGAAAGGGAAATGAAATATGAGATTTTCTGAGCAGTTTTGTAGAGAGTATAAGATGGTTTGGGCTCGGGGCGTTGGTTTGAGCGTTTGGGTGGGAGACCCAGGTGACATAATCTGCTATCGAAGTCATCTTTTCCACTCTCTAAAGAGTCAGAAAAAATCGATTTGGATAGGTTTCTGTCGTGGAGTCGGAGAAAACCAACCGACTGGAATTCATCAAAATTCGGATTTTTTCTTGGCTCATTCAAGGAAGGACGAATTCATCCTATGGGGAAGGCCACTTACACAGCTAACGGTGGCCTTACCCGTTATTTTTTTCCACCGTTTTCTCAAGAGTGTTTCTTCTATAGTATTCAAATCAAAACAGAACATTACTTCATTTGTGATTTTCCATCTCCAAGAAAAACCCTATACCAAAACAATTTGTTAGGTGATTTCCCAACTTATAAAAGTTCAAACAGAATGATTCTTATCTACACGTCCATTGGTTTAATCTACTTTAATAGTAACGATAGGTTTGATTTTTTTTTTCTCTTATTTTGTTTATTTTCTTGATTTTTTTAGTAGTACATTTTATAGTGTCCACCCTAGATAAAGTAATCTGAACACTCTGATCTTTTTCTTTATAGTTTAGCTAGGTGATCTATTCAGTTTGGCGTCCGAATTATCTACCAATAGGGAGCACCAGATCACATACCATCACTCTGCAAGTATCCTGATGGTGTGCGATCTAGATACTCCTAGTTGGAAGACGATCCGAATTCTAGTTGCGTGACGAGCTGGACCAATCTGCAAAATAGTAGATCAAAGAACCTAGGGTAGCTAACCTGGCGAGGTTGCTCTGATGCTTAAGTTAGTACTATATTGTGGATGCGAGATAAATACTTGCATGCTTGAGTGCCAGTGAGTAAAATAATCATGCGTACCTTTGCCTTGGGGTTTTATGTCCTTATATAATGGAATAGTTGTGGGCCTTACGAAAGAGCTCTAGGATCTCCGGGCTGTGCAGATAAGATCTATTCCGTTTTTGAAGGAGAGCAATGTGTTGATAAAGTTTATTGTTGACCTCCGATTCAGGCGGAGCTAGGATGAGTCTTGTTATGATCCGAAAAATTCGGGGTTCGTTGGGGAGGCCTTTCGAGCCGATTACGTGGCGTTTCGGCTCTTTAGCTCTGAATTGGTACTTCGGTTCTTTAGTTCTAAACTGGATTGAGTGTCGAGGTGTCTCTACGCCGAGGTGGCTGAACATCCGAACTCCGAATGTTGCGGGCCGGGTTCATTTGGCTAAGTTGTCACCCCTCGAGCAGATCGCGTCTACGTGTCCCCTTCTTTCTAGGTCGTGCCAAATTACCCTTCATCATATCCCTTTTCTCAACAACGTCTAATGGGGAGAAGATAATAAATAAAGAAAAGAGAAGTATTGGTTAGATGAATAACCAATTTATGTTCTTATATATAAGGATTGAATGAAGCGTACTACTCAAAAAAAATCAAACCTAGCACTACTATTAAGTAGATTAAACCAATGGACATGTAGACAAGAATCTTTCTGTTTGAACTTTTGAGAGCTGGGAAATCACCTAACGAGTTGCTTTGGTGTAGGGTTTTATTGGAGATGGGAAATCACAAATGAAATTCTGCTCTGTTTTGATTTGAATCCTATAAAAGAAAAACTCTTGAGATAATGGTGGGAAAAACTAAGGGTGAGGCCATCGTTAGCTGTGTAAGTGGCCCTCTCTTAATCCTAGTTGGCTTATTAATTGACTTGGACCAATAAAAAATCATGGGGGGGATGAATTCTTCCTTCCTTGAATGAGCCAAGAAAAATCCTCAAAATTCTACGCTTTGTAATCTGTATGTTTGCGGTATAAATCTAAACGGGATGCAAAATTTACATCCGATGTTTTGCATCCATTTGTTTATAACTATGATTTGCATTGCTAGCTTTTATCAAAAATTAAAAAAAAAAAGCGTTCCTATCAATGCAAAATCTGCACCACTTTCGTCATACATTGATTTCCTTTCATATAAGACTCGGATTTCTTGCGCACAAGAACTCTATTCATGCTTGCCCACAAAACACTATCCATACATTTGGAATATCTCTCGGTGCATAATAACATGTAAGAGGATGACACGTCCCCATGTATTGATGCAATGTTATGTGGGTAGGTGTGGGTAGAGTTGTCTTAGGTAGGAAATACAGACTCCTCATATAAAGGTAGGAACCACGTCATTTTGTTTCCTATCTTATTCTCAAAACAACCAACCTTCCTTTTGCTACCATCCTCTTTTATAGGGTGAAGAGTCTAGTAGAGTTCATGTTGGGTGCCCCACATACACATCACAACAGTGTGCATTGGGAACATGTCTTATACTTGTCATTGGGAGATGTTCCAATACACGGGTTGGGATTAGGGGTGCAAGTCGGGCGGGTTGGGCCAGGTTTATGGCCAACCCAGGCCCGACCCTAAAATTTGGGCTTAAGGCCCGAGCCCGAGGTCAAGCCCGATTTTCCCAATCCGAGCCAGCCCGCCTTGTAATTTGATGAACTCGAGTTGGGCTTGGGCCCGGGCCGGGCTCGGGTTGGTCAATGAACCCACTCTAAAATTATACATATATAAATGTATTTATGCAAATATATATACATATATTTATATATGTAAATATGTATGCAACATTTATACACACACACACACATATATGTATGTATAAATGTATATAATTTAGCCAGGCTTGGACTATCTAAGGGCTAGGCTCGAGCCTTGCCCGAAAAATAAAAAAGCCCGACTTCTTGGGCCTAAGCCCAGCCCGAGGACCAAAAATCCAGGCCCAGCCCGTGTAAAATTCCGGGTTGGGCTGGTTCAGGCTCAGGTTGGGCCCGCCCAAGTTGCACCCCTAGTTGGGATATGTTGTGGGGCACCCATGGGGCATGTTTTGTGGGGTGCGGATGTGAACTCAATCTATTGATCCTATCATTTTATCTTCTATTTTACTTCTCACAAACAAACAATATCAAATCTAGGATTGCCAATGGATTGGATCCAATTAGAACCAGTCCTTAAATCCTTTTATCTTCTATTGTACTTGTCTCTGTTTAATATGTCGAATATATAATGTTAAAAACGTTTCCAATTTTTTTAAAATTTTTATTTTTTTTGCATTTTATATGTTTTTGAATTTTATTATTTAATTGTGACAACATAGATTTTAAAAGTATGTTTTTTATGTTATTGGGATTATTAATTTATGGGAAATTATCTAAAACTCACCATGAGTTTTCAACATTTCTCTTCAACTCACCACAACTTTTCAAAATATCTAAAACTCACCATGTCACTAACTTGACGTTAAATAGACTAACGGGTGTTAATATATAACCATTTTAACCTTCATAGAAAAATATAAAATATATACAAATAAATTAACAGGTGTTAATATATTACCATTTTAATATTTAGACATGAAAAAAGGAAAAGTTCAAAAAAATATTTTCAAATATAAAATACATAAAAGCATAGAAATTACAAAAAATATAAAAATTATAGAAATTGCAAACAAAATAAAAAATTATTTTCAAATGATAAAAGCTATAGAAATTGAAAAACAAAATCAGAAAATAAAAATTATAGAAAAACACAGAAATTGTAAATAAATAACAAGAACACAATAAAATTTATAGATTGTAGAAAATAGAAAATGTAAAGAAATAGAAATTATAAAAAACATTAGAAATTATAACAAAACACTAAAAATACAAAAAAAAACAAGAAAATTGAAAACCGAAGAAGACCATTTTTCCTCTAACTCACAATTCAAGGGTAATTTAGTCATGAAAATTGTTATTTATGCTGACATGGACACCTCTGTTAAGAAGCATTAACGGTGCACTAACGGAAGATGAGTTTTGAAAATAAAAAACTTACTAACATGGTGAGTTTTAGACATTTTGAAAAGTTGTGGTGAGTTTAAGAGAAATGTTGAAAACTCATGGTGAGTTTTAGACAATTTCCCTTAATTTACTATGTATGGATTTAATTAATAGAATTTGATGATGAGAAGAAATAAAGATGCTGATTCAATGAAGTTGAATGCAAATTAATACCTTAAGTGTTGGATTTAAAGAGAAGAAATTGAATGCATTGAATATCTTATACTTGTCTCTTTTCAACTCATTTAATACTAGTAATTGATTATCCTTGTGCCCTCATTTTTTATCAGTAAATTTAAATATGGAAGAAAAAAAATTATCCTCAAAAAGTTTCAGAAATATTAGTGAGACTATTTGTACTTTTTAAGTAGTATAGATATAGATTCAAATTACAAGAAAGAATTGAGTGATCTATAAGAACAGAAATTATAAACATGATTTACAACACTACAAGGTGTACACCACCAATAGTTACAACACGTCAACGGTTTAGGGCCTTATCGTCATCATGAATTACATTTGGGTGCCCTTCCCTTTTCCAAACGGCCGGTGATTCCTTCATTTCTCCAACGAACTAAGGCTATATTTGATTTGAAGGAAAAGGTAGGGAATTGTAGGAAAACCTATACGAGGTTTGTAAAGGTTTCCCTACATGTCCCTTCCTTTCCTTACTTTTTCCTTCAAACCAAACACAGTCTAAAAAGAATGTGAATGACTTCAATGCAAAACATTAGATAGTATAAATGTGCAGTGTAATAATTTATATGGAATAACTAGTCTTATCTTTTTGGCCTGCAAAAGCCAGTTTCAGTTGATGTTGATCATCTTGGTGACATGGTAGAATAACTACATGTAGCATGAGATGATGGGTGGCTATTGATGGTGAAGGAGCTGCAATGGTTAAACTCCCTCTTCATGGCCCTATACACATGATCTAGGCCTTCTTCAATCAATTCTAATACAGTCTGAGGCATGGGTGGTTCATTTATCTCAAATGATCCTTCCAACATCTTGACTACTTCTCCCATTGAGGGTCTCATCAACACCTCATCCTGGATGCACCAGAACGCAACTTTCATGGCCCTCACCAGCTCCTTTCTGTCTACTGCTCCTTCTAGACGTTTGTCTGCAACCTTCATTGGTGTTCCATTTGTCATCGCCTGGAGGAACCAATATTTGCAAGGTTACTACTTAACAAAGAAAAATGTCTCTCAGGTTGTCCATAAATTAAAGCATCCATAAATCAGATTAATTTCCCCAAGAATTGAACAATTTAGCTTTTGATGACATGCATGGTTGAACCCCCACAATAGTAGTCATTGCAAAGGTCAGTCCCAACTCCAAAATTGAACGTCGTATGTGGGTATTCGTTTTAAAACTAGAAATGATAGGTTCAGAAACTGAAGTCATTTGAAGGAACTTAGGAATAAATCCTGCTATAAGATGAGAGAAATAGACTAAAATGGTTTGGTTATGCACATAATAGACCACCTAAAACACACCGGTAAGAGAAAAGCATTCAGTTACAAGCTGCAGGTGCTAGAAGGTCTAGGGGCAGAGCAAAATGGACATGGGTCAAAGTAGTGAGAAATGGAGTTCACACCTCCACCCCACAAGGAGGCGCCCCACAGCACATCCCCGCTATATATTGAGAACATCTCCCGGTGGTGACATCATTGAGGCTGGTATTATCATCGGGAGATGTTCCTAATACACGGTGGAGACGTTGTGGGGCAGAGATGTGATCTCTGAGAAATGGTTTAAATGAGCTCGAATCTGCTATCCACAAGTTGTTCCCATATCCCTACCCACAGCTGTGCATCGGGAATATCTCCCTTTTCATTTATAGGGAGATGTTCCCAATGCACGGCAATGGTGTTCCGTGGGTGGGTTTAAATGGTCATAATTTAACAATGAATATAGCATTGAACCACTTTGGATTTGCTGCCCACAAACTGTTTCCACATCCCTGCCCATGGAAAACAACCACCATGTGTATTGGGAACATCTCTCCATGAATTGCAAGGGAGATTTTCCCGAAACAGTTTGTGGGTAGCAGATTCAGTCTCATATTGAACAGAATGGAATGTCGAAACAAGATTCATGTAATTGCAGTTCGGATCTCCCTCCCACACATCACTACAGCCCTACATTGGGAATATTTTCCACATTTGCATGTTACCATTTATGACAAGATGTTCCCGATGTACAGCTGGATAGATGTGGGTTGGGTTTTTGTGAGTAGGAGATCCAGATTGGTGTAATGATCCAATATATAGCTGGGATAAGGCTTAGATGATGATGATGATGATATGGGTGCAGGGTGCTCTTTAATTTTATGAAGACAAGCATGAATATCTGTTCTACTCATGGTTTTAAAAAACGACCCAAAAATGTAATAGTTTTGGCCACTGGTTTCCGGGTTGACGGTTTGATCAACTAGTTCGAACGGATGGCTTGTTCTGATAAAAATAAAATAAAATAAAAAAACAGCAAAAAACCATTGAATGAGTCGATGGTTCAATGGTTCAACCACCCGGGTCAACGGGTTGTTGACTGATCCAACGGTTTTTGGCCAGGACTGGGTTTGGGGTAAAACAGAACCGATTGCCTGGACGGTTCCCGGGCCAAACCATCCGACCATCGGGGTCAACGGCGGTTCTACTCACTGACATAGACTATTTGAAGAATTTGGAGGGTACCTTGAATGCCCATCCAGGGTAGAAGAAATCCTCTGCATCCAAAGACATATCCAGGTTTCTCCGGCCGCCTATGATCTCTAAAAGAAGCATGCCATAGCTATAAACATCAGCCTTGACTGTAATAGGACGGTTGCTGACCCATTCCGGAGCCAAGTAGCCTCTGGTGCCCCGAACCATGGTAACGACATGAGAGTGCTCTCTTCCCATCAACTTGGCCAGACCAAAATCTGATACTTTTGGGCAGAAGTTCTCATCTAACAGAATATTCTCTGGCTTGATGTCACAGTGGATAATCCGATTTCTGCACTGCTCATGAAAATACGCAATTCCTTGTGCAGTAGCAATGGCTATGTGGAAACGAGTTTGCCAATCCAGTAGCCTGTCTCGTTTACTGTATGAATTGGGAAAAATCCATTTGTCCAGTGATCCATTTTTCATGAACTCATACACCAGAAGCCTGCAACAGGAGTTAGGATTAATTAATTCATCTTGCATTGATAGTAGAACAAGCGAGAGAAAAGAATGAAGAAAAGAATTCTAGTAACAGGAAAGCTTTACCGATGCTGTCCCTCTGAGCAGAAGCCACACAGGCGAACCAAATTCATGTGGTGCATTGAACCAATGGTATTTACTTCTGTGATGAATTCTTTCTCTCCATGAGGTAAAACCCTTTCTAACTTCTTTACTGCAACCAAGGTCCCATCTCCAAGTACTCCCTTGAATACACACCCAAAACCCCCTGGAGAGATAAAAAATAGAACATGGTTCATTTGGAGATCATGCATTTTACTCTGTTTCTAATGAAAACCATTCATTGTTCTTGAATCTTGACATGTAGTTTCCGAAACTGATGAACCTGATTTTTACCTGTCCCGAGCAACTGAGAGAAATTGGTGGTGGCACTCTGCAATTTCCGGTAGCTGAAGTTCGAAGGAGCACCTGACACTGTTAAAGAGCTTTCGAGTTCTTTTTTTAAGGTTCTCCGCCTGCGAATGCTATAATATAACAAGAAGCAGAGCAACCCAATAACAACAGTCATGCAGAGAACAACTGGGAGAATCACAACCTTGTTGCGACGACTATCAGAATGTTCTGAGGAACCCCCAGATCTTTTGGTGTCGTCTGCAGGTGTTTCTGAACCATTGGCCACAACTTTGACGAACAGGGTCGAGCCCGGGTCTTCATAACCCCCGAACTCTAAGCTCTTCAGTACCCAACAGTAAGCCTTCTCCTCGTTGAGACCGTACACTGAAGCCACACACTCGCAGTCTGATAAACAAGCATCACCACACTCTGAGGTTGTTGTAATATCGCTGTAATTTGCGAGCACAGACGATTCAGAGAAGTAGTAGTTGGTCTGTTGCACAGTCGTGATCTTGAACCGAGACGAGGAATTTCGATGAGAATTATTGCAATTGGCATTCAACGATGAACTCTCCGAGCATCTTTTGTCAGGTCCAACAGGATAGGTCCCTGGCAAGCAAGTGCAGCTCGCATTGGTCTTGCTTCCATCTAGAGTGCATATCCCATTGCCACAGATTCCGGCGATGTCACACGGCTTCGACACAGCCGCCCACTCTGGAACCCACTGGCGAGATCCATTTAAATCGTTGTCCCACCGGTAAAGACGTAAATTCCCGTTCGTCTCGAGCGTCAACCGCCGGAGTACGGATCCAGAGGCCGACTTATTCCCTGACGATGGCAAGCCCCCATTCCCATTGTCACCGTCGTTCTTGTACACGTACACAATTCCGGCCGACGAGGCTCCGTACATAATTCCAAAGCTTCCGGATTCATCCAAAAGCGCAACGACGTCCCCTGTCACATTCGATATCTCGGGTCCCGACCAATACGAGTAATTGTGAGACTCCAACGTTGTCTCGTAGGATTCTGGCGAGTTGTACGTCAGTCCAAGACTCAGTGAGGTGGGTTGCTGGAGCATCTTCAGGGTGTAGCAACCTCCCTGGGAAGGTGAATTCGAGGATGTTAGCTCTGTGGAGACCGTTATCGGTTGGCCGGGGAGGAGCGTGTCAGATGGGTGAGAGAAGCTTTGCCAAATGACGTGGCGGGTGGCGTTGTAGAGGACTAGGTTGCCTGAATCTAACATGGCTGCCGATTTTACGCCTGGGTTGGAGGTGTTTGACGTCCAGACGAGTGTCTTCTGATCGATAAGTGCGAGGCTTCCGGTAGCGTCAAGCTCCACGATTGCATCTTTTCCGACCGGTGAATTTCTAATTAGATGATTGAGAGAAAAACGAATTGTTGACTATAAGTCAAAGACGCGCAAAAGTTTTTGCGATGAAAATAGGAAAAGGGTATATATTTTGGATTCGTATATGATACCAGTCACCGGAAAGTATGATACCGGTACCGGAAAGATATGATGCGATACTCTATCGTAGTTGGTCATAGATTTACAATCTAGACTTTTTGCCCATTAATAACAGGTGGGCCTGGGCCAGGGCCTCCATATTCAGAAGATTGGGATCCAGCCCATTCAAGAGAGTCCTTACACCAAACGTACAAGCCTTGCAGCCATTTTGAGCTGATTTTCATTTTCGTTTCAGTTATGCTGAAAGCAATAGCTGTTCGGCAGGTTGTGGAACTAATAAAATGAAATATAGGGTAAATTACATATAGGTTCCCAATACTTTGGCTAGTAATAGATAGGTATTTTGAATTTTCGATTGCAATATTTGATTACCCTAAATTCTCAAAAATAGACATTCAGGTCCATCCATTAGTATGCCATCAATTAAGTATTACATAATGTAAAAAATACTTTTTTTTTTTATATTTCTGAAATCATTTTTAAGTAACTGAATATCTCCCCATCATGATATTTTCATGTGGACAGCAGATAATAAATTCAAATTTCCTGATAACGGCATTTTCTAGTGATAATTTTACTCTATAAAATGGTTTCTAAAATATACGAGAACAGTATTTTTAACATTACGTAGTGTTTAACTGACGAAATACTAACAGATGAACCTAAGCTCAGATGTTGCAATTGAAAGTTCAACATATCTATCTCTCACTACCCCCTAGGTTAACCATCTGCAATTTACCCTAAAATATATATATGAGACCCATGACGTGTGCTCTTATCATTGATACCACAGCCTGCTTAACAGCCATCACATTCAGCTGGGTTAGGATTTTACATCATAGGCCTGACCTTTGCCTCCTTCGCGTAGGTTAAGGCCAGGTGGGCTAGGATTTTACATCATGGGCCTGGCCGGTCTGTCTCTGGTCCCCACCTACGACAATGCCTCACCCCACACCCACCTTTGACAAAGCTCCTAGAAACTTGCTACTGCCTACTTGCAGGCTGAGCAACAACTGGGGCCGTCCAATCAGCTATTGCCTACATGCATGTGGCAATAACTCAACTCAGAATATCGACTAATCATCAAAGCCCAACTGGCAACTGCCCAAGCCCATATGGCCATATCCGATATGGTTGCTTCGTCTGTCTTGAAATCATGAATCGGAATCCCATTCTTATTCTTGGTGGAATGATATTTCCTATTTGAGGCCCTTTTTTGAGAATAAAATCCTATTTCAGCTGATTCTAATTTCTACTTTGGGGGCATTCTTTTTTTTCAAATTTTGAGAGCGGGAAAGTTGGTCAATGGGAACTGATACTTCCCATTGACCAACAATCCTATATTCTTTTTTTATATTTATGTGGGGATCAAGAAATGTTTATTTTCCTGCCTATTATTTACCTGGATTAGTGATACCTATCTCCTAGGTGGGTAAATAACTTTCCCACCTAGGGGAAAGTTGCTAAAATTTGAATGGACAAAAATACCCCTTTTAGTAATGGATTTTTGTGGCTAAAATGGTCATTACCTTATTTACCTAGGAAATCAAATAACATAGATAAATATATGTAAGTATTTTCCAAGAAAAACTTACCCAAGTAATTACATTTACTTGAGTAAATAGTTTGCCAAAAAGCAAACGGGGCCTTCGATTCTTGTCTGAACCAAATAGACTATGAAAATAAATCATTTCGAATCTGAATCCAATTCCGGCTACAAAGAAAATGAACTCTAAATTGGTTGTATTTAAAAAACAATCTATATATGTTTCTGAAACCATAAAAAAAGTGGTTTATGGAGAGAAACATGATATCTATTATCAGAGTCCATGTCCAAGCACAAATACAAGCAATGGAGCAATTTAGTTATCTTCTTAGATTTCATGGTTCTTTCTTCCTGCAAAATTTTGAGCAGTTTCTAAGGGTGTTGGACCTTTGGTTTTTTTGTAGATAGGAAATTAATTGACCAGGCCATAGCTTATGTACATTGATTTTTTAAGAACCTACCTAATTTGTTTTCAGACCTTATGATATAGATTTAAGTTTAGAACTCACACCAAGAAAAACAGTTGGTTAATGGAAATTACCGGTTAGCTGACCAAACAACAGTTCGATCGCCGGGAAGCTGAGCGTACCAAATTGCCAATTGAAATCGGTCTTGCACATCCACCGGAGTGAAACCAAAAGCAAATGTTCCATTTTCCGACACCCACACCCTGTCTTCCTTTGCTGAAAGCATCGATCCAACACTAATCTGACCGGCCACGCATCTCACAAGCTCGGTGAGAGCCAGCACACTTACAAACAATGCAACGCAAGTAGTAGCAGCTGCGGTCATATTGAAGCCAAATCGGCCTCAACTCCTTAGCTTTTGCTCTTATATTAACGAGAAGAAAGGAAGAGAATATTAATACGGCGACTGGTGACTGGTGAGTGGTGACAGCATGGAGTTAGAGATTAGAGAGATGGCTAGGTGATATATTTTGACACGTGTACATTGGTGGGTGAGCCGAACTTTGAAAACCCGGGCAATGGTCGGTCAGAGAATAATTGCTGATTGTGGACGTGTTGGCTTTTGGTTCAGACGTTGTCTAACGAATTCTAAGTTGTAACCAACACGAGTCGCCATTGGCCAAATGGGAGATCAAGGCCTCTGCAGAGGCTTACACGTCTGTCGCAGCGTTCACACTACGTTTTAAGAACAACCACAGGCCGCTGCAATGTGCTCCGATTTCCTCTTTTTATCGTGGGCGGATGAGACTTGAGAGTGAAATCGGATAAACTGGATTATGTGGCATTCGAACCCAGTTGTAGCAATCAAACCAGGCCGGACCAAAAAAACAAGCGCCCATTGGCTGCCTTAAAACGTTGAGTCCACCTAGGGGTTAGGGTGTATTCAGTAATATTTGCAACGAATGGCAACGGGGCGGTTTTGGGCACCCCTGCCCGTAGACAAAATCCTTTACCTCCCTCCATTCATGATGGTAGGGTGGATTCAGAATGGCTGGATGGGGCACCAATTTGGGTCGAGTTGATATTTGGATTAGGATTAGGGTTGAAATTCATAAACTCGAACTAACTTGAACCCGATTTTATAATACATGTTATATATGATATATCATACATTGATTTGCTTAGATTCATGATAGTTGTATAACCCCATTACATACTATCATCTCATTCTTCCAAAATAACCACTTAACTTAATCTTAATCCGAAAGACTAAAACCTTAATAACATATTTTTATGTTTTCTGAATATTTTATTCTTCATTTCCTCTCTAATGTTTGCCACCCAAAGCTTGTAGCCAATAAAAGATCTATCATATATCATAAATAATAATGAACTATATTCATTTTAAATACTTCTTTTTCTGAATTTTGTACTAAAAGAACTAATAAAATGTGAGATATGTAATGAAAGTCGAATTAAGATCTAAAATTGAGAAGTTCTATGAGATTTTTAGCGATGGAAAATGATGAGGGGTAATTTGATCCTCCAATGACATCATGACACGTGGCATTGCAGAATAGTTGGGTGACACTTCGGCACTACGTAAGTAGATCACTTCAGACAGTTCACAATTGTATCAACGATCTCGGTACCACCCTGGTAGGTCAAACTACAAATAACTAGGCAAGACCTCAGGTCGGTGTAAGAGGCAACCTGTTTCCACCAAATTGCCCTGGCCCTAGTTAGTGACCTGCCTGACGTGTCGAGCGACCTCCCCCTTAAGTGGTTAATTGCCTTCGAATTCCCCAAAATCACGACTCCACATTGGAAGAGCTAATTATCACCCTACCCATTTCGGATGGGATTGGATAGACATTACCTGTTTGCACAGGTTCCACCACTAAGCATAGAACTAGCTCCAAACCAGACGGGCCGGAGATATCGGACGCATTTCATGAAGCTCACGGTAGGTCATCTATATAAAGGCCAGCCTCATGAGGTATGCACGATTTAACACTTAAGATCTCTGGCTTGAAACTTTATTAATAAATCAAATCATAATAATTTGAGAACAAACAGGGGAAGACATAGCCTACCTTGCCCCAAAACCCATGAACAAACGAAACACATCCTCACCACTCCAAGAAAGCCCAAAACCCAAAAAACAATTACAAAAATCGAATTTTTGGAATGTGCAAGAGATCATCAAAATAACATTTATAACAATCTCGTGGAAGTGAAGAAATCTGGTCAAAATTCATGTTTGATCCTCTTTGTATGGAATGCTTCGAAAGTGAGTCAGCTACTGTATTGCCTTGTTTCAAGCATATTTGAAGATAGGTGACTTATGGAGTCCAACCAATAAAGGGTAGTCCATGGAGCTTTTGCCCTAGATTGAGGTATCAACCATAACCTCAGAGTCACTTTCGATCATGATGGAAAGAATTCTCAGTGATCTAGACCAAGTTCCAAACACCATTATGGTCCTGTATGTCAGCAATCTAAACCAAGGTATCCACCAGTGAAGCGTTAGAGACCATACTAATAAGTGGGGAAGGACAGAACCAATTAACTGCTTCCAAGTAGAAGATCCATGATAGTTTATCTTCTTTTTAAGTGCTGAAGTAATTTTTGCCTTAAAATAGGAAGACCAATAGCTGGTTCCAGCAATGGTCCTCAGAAAGCCTAATTTATATATAAGAAAAAAAATATTACGTCGTCCAATATACCATGCCGTAAATTAATCATTTTAAAACCAACCCGGTGACCGACCTGGTCAGGGGTTCGGTTATCAGGTTGAATGGTCGGCCCATTCTGACAAAAAAATTAAAAAATTTTGAAAAAAGGTCAAAACCGTTCAAACGGTTTGAATGATTAACCAGCTGGTTCAGCGGTTTGCTGACCAAAATCAACGGTTTTAGAGAAAAAAGCGGTTTTAGAGAAAAACGGGTGACCGATTCCCAATTTTTCTGGTCTGGCCATCTGGTCCGGTCCGATTTTGAAAACCATGATTCAAGTTACGGTGGATCATCCATTCTGTCTATCTTACCAAACATTAAAAGCCCTTTTCATTGGAATTTATGCCAAAAGAGGATATTAGAGTGAGGGGTAGACCGTAAATATATTGCTTATTATGGTCAGTATGCAACCTCTCTAACTTTGACATTAGAACCTAAAAGATTGCTTTTCATTTCAATTTCAATCAGCCTCTCAGACTTTCTTATTTAACCTGTATTTGTTAGAACTATTACCGTAATACTTTTTACTGAATATTTTAATAAGAAATTGCCAATAAAGTAATAACTTGCGTAAAACTTTTCTTGGTTACATGTTTGCTAGATAGAACGAAAGCTAATAAAGCTTCTCTTGGATTTGTGACTACCCAAGATTGTTACATGTCAGTAAATTTTGTTTCGTGAGCACCTGAGACCATTCTTGTCATTGTAACGGTTAGAGTTCTCTCTCTCTCACACACACTCTTTTTATTGTTGGTGGTATGCCTGTGTTCCTGGTAGGGGCCATTGTGTAGCACAATGCCAAACCCGTAACACCCCCAAACTTGGTGGCAATGGGATTGGATCCCATGTCTCCACAACAACCATCCTGAGTTGTACTAGTTCAGACACCATCAGTTAGTCAAAAGTCATAGTTTATAGCATTTAGAAAAGAAAATCAAAAGTAAAAAATTGAAAAAAAAACTATGCCTCCACAAGCTTGTTTTAACATATAGATATTGATTTGGGATTTAATGGGATGAGAGAGAGAGAGTTCTTACCGGCAAGAGTAATAATGGATTCTATTAGAAAAAAATTAAGGATTCGTTTGGTTCATAATTGGAATCAGAATCGGAATGGTCCATTCCTATAGTTTGTTTGATTTAGACAGGAATGAGAATGAGAATTAAAATCAGCAGGAAGGGGATTTCACTCCCAAGGGAGGGGCAAGGAATGGCCATTCCCTCAAATGGGGGAATGCCATTCCAACAGGAATGGGAATGGGATTCTGATTCCGCCCAACCAAACAGTTGGAATCGGAATAGCCCATTTCGATTCCGATTCCAGACCCCTATTCTTGCAAGCCAAACGGACCCTAAGACTTAAGTGGGTTTTTATTTCAGTAGTGGATGGATTTTATTAGAGAAAATTGTGATTAGAGGGCTTTTTATTTTGACTTCTTATATTTTTGATGATTTAATTTGAAAATAACTAACCACATGTGTGCGAAATGTAAGGGTGGATTTGAGCCGAGCTAAACCAAATAGTACCAGGCTCGAGCTCGGCTTGGCTCGGCTCAATCTCGTTTTTGAGAAAAAATATTTTATAAAAAAAAATTATATATATAAATATTTTTTATTCAATATTTAAAAAATTAAGATTATAATATTT
>NW_010729082.1:4406281-4432873 GCF_000365185.1 Nelumbo nucifera
GAGCCAGTGAATTGGACTAGAGCTCGGTTGAAACCAAGCCGAGCTCAAACATCTCATAAACGAGCTGAGCTCAAATTTAATAATCGAGCCAGTGAATTGGGCTAGAGCTCGGTTGAAACCGAGCCGAGCTCAAACATCTCATAAAAAGCTCGACTCGTTGCCACCCCTAGTAAAATGAAAGGATGAAGATACTTGTTTGAGTTTTGTGGTGAGAGGACCCCTCACTGCTCTTCTTTCTATTACATGCACACACTACGATTTCTGACAAGACTTAAGGACTTAAGGCTTAGTTTGGAAGGAGTACAAATGCAAAAATGTAGAGTGCAAAACCTTATATTTTGTATGTATTTGCAATTTTGCACTGTACATATTTGCATTTATACTCTTTCCAAACTGATCCTAAACATTATGAAACATGGAAATAATGAAAAGTCAAAATTTCCCCTTTGTTAATAGGTTATAAAATGGTTTTCTTCGTTGGTACTCCACCTGTAAAATACATTACCGGTGCAACACCTCCCTTATATACAAAGTTGCAAACAAAGAGCATTACAAGCCTGCAACCCTCTATTCTATTATACCCTATTTGTACAAGTGTCATGCGGGGCCTTGACGAATGACCTCGTGATACCGGGTATTAGAGTAGGAGCTCATCAATAGAGGCATCTTTGAAGAGATACAACTTGAACTCTTCCAAGTCCATGAAGCCGAACATGATGCATACAAAAATGACATTAGCAAAGATAAAGGGGCGAACGCAAGTGTGACAAATCTATAGACAAGCTAGCTTGTAACCATTAACACATTTATGCTATGCTATCAAGCAATAGTTGGTGAAACATATGTTTGAGTGCAAGAGCTTCACCTCAATGTCGAAGTTGTTTAATCGAGAGTGCAGCTGCTTAAATTCTATCCTAGATAAAGTCAATGAATGCCATTTTGAATGGAACCTTCAAAGAAGTCCACAACATCAACATCATGCACCAATAGGAAGTGTTTTTCCATTTGTCTTGAACTTGTTCCCAACTAACAATTAATACAAATTAACCTCAACTTCCAATGTCATATCTCAAAGCCACTAATTGGGGACTAGACCTACACTTTAGATGAAGGATTCCCCTAATCAAAATGAACCTTCTAACCTCAACTTCCAATGTCATATCTCAAAGCCACTAGGCATGGGATGTGCAATCTCGGCGAAAGGAACCCAACTTTGAAATTGGCTGAGATACTGACCACTGCATCACCCGTAGCTGTATCTGTAGCATTGTCCAATTTGTTGTTGGAAAAGCTGCTCTAGACAGATATCGAAGGTTTTGGGGCTCCAATTCTCAAACCTGTCGTTGTGATGATGGTAACTCTCTAACTACTCCATTGACAATGGAGGAAGATAAGAATGTTGATCAGCTTCTAATTGCCTCTTCCTTTTTCCGTTAGACAACGTTGGCTTTCTTATCACGAGTTTACATCGACTTCCCATACTACATCCCAATGAAAAATACGGGAGATGTTTACTATGTACGCTGAGATATTCACGTGGGGCGCCGATGTGATCTCTCTTATCACATCAATTTAAATTGACGTGTCCTGATTCTACCTCTTGGAGGGATGACATGGCTAATTTGAGCTGCCCATGGCACAAGAGGTCCTCTACATTGGCCACATATGCATGTTTCTCCTCTATCCCCACAGACAATTCTGAATTATCTCCAATCTTATGATATATTCCTTTTATTTTATGCCATGCCAATGAGACTTCATTTGTTGGAATGGGCTAAATGGGCTTAAGCTGCTTTTCGAAACAGCCTTATAGAACAAACACATGTCTTAGGGTCTATTTGGTTCACAGTTGGAATTAGAATCGGAATCAAAATCCTTTGAAATTGGAATCACTTATTCCCATAGTTTGTAGAAACAAAAATGAGAATTGGAATCAGCAAGAACTAGCGAGGGGCGCCAGTGCTCAGCACGGGCGAGTAATACCGAGTAAGTGGAAGAATAAAAAAAGAACAATAAAAGCTATAAATGTGGGTCCGAATCCGGGTCTATAATGTAATGAACCAATTAAGCTATGAAAAATATATATTACATAACAAAGAGAAGAAATGCAAATTTTATATGCAGGAGTACAGAAACGATCTTACAAAGTTATTAAACATATAATTCCCAAAAGAAACACAAATTTTATATGTATCATAATGGAACCATCTTACAAACAAAACAAAGTCATCAAACATGTTATTCACCTTGTGAACCAACAAGTTTTGTAGAAAATGATAAAGGCAACGGTTCTTGCTTCGAAGCAAAGCTCTTTGTGTGGTCGAGATTCCATCTCAATAAGCTGGGTACTGATTTGGCGACGAGCAAGGACATTCCAAGCCTTCAAGACCTGATTTTCCCGTGCAGGGTCAAAGTAGAACTCAACTCCATAGCCTTGTGCCCTTTTCTCGATTCAGAACTCAGAAAATTTGCAGCCCAGAAACGAAACTTACAGACCTGGATAAAAAAGTGACGCATCAATTCAACAAAAGAAAAATATACAACAAAGAGAGCCGCGTAGTTGAGATGAAACAGAGATAGAAGAACCCAACTGAATTTTTGAAAAAGAACGAAGGGCAGCTTCCACCACAACAAGTGTAAGCCAAAAGAGGAGAGAAAGGGAAGATAAAAAGAAAGGAAGGAACCCGATAATTAAGCGATAAAGATCAATTGAAGAGGTGTGGGATTCTTTGATTTAAGTGGGGTGGTCAGAAGACTCAGAAGTCGGAACACACAAGGGACAGATCGTCATAGGGAAAATTCGTAAGGGAGGACAGAAAGAGAGAGGGTGGGGGTAGACCTCTCAAGAACCCAATCAAAGCCTGGTGTCGCCACCACCTCCACCACCCGCAAAACACGAGAGAACAGATCAGAACTTCTCATCATATACCGCATTCTCTCCTCTCATCTTAATTCTGCGTGCACTACGTAAACAACGAACGAGAAGGCAAAAATGTTACTGAAGCCCGACAAAACTATTATCACTGAACCACACAATATCTGGCCTTCTCTCACAGATGATCAATGGATGAAGGTAACTTCAAAATATTTGAGAGACCTAATTAAATTTGTACCTGCCCGTATCCTAGTATTGTAAAAATGTGCCTCTGTTCATGTTTACTTATTTGTTGCTAAGATTTTCTACCAGGCAGGTTGAGGTTGCATTGAGAAATCTTATACTATCAGATTATGCCAAGAAGAATAATGTGAATACTTCAGCTCTTACCCAATCTAAGATTCGTGACATAATACTAGGAACTGAGATTACTCAACCTTCACAACAGAGGCAACAGATAGCAGAGATTGAGAAGCAGGTAATATTTAGCTCCTATGCTTGAATAGAATTGTCTATGCTCGTCGCTTTGCTGATTTGTTGCTTCTAGAATTTCATTTGCTGGCAAAAGAAGCCAGACAGATTACAGCTATCACAACAAGGAAAACAAATGTGCACGGTGATGAACTTATTGTCACCACCACAAGTCCATATGAGAAGCAAGCTTTTGGGTCCAAAACTGATTGGCGTGTGAGAGCAATCTCAGCCACAAATCTTTATCTCCGAGTCAAATCATATTTATGTGAATTCGGTTGACATCAAGGTATTTTATTTACTGGTTTTATTGTTCCTCTTTGGCTTGAACATGGAGAGCTTAAAGACGTTGAATGAAACTTTACGATAACAGGAAACGGGGTAGAAATAGAAATACATCAAGCCAAAAAATATCTTGGAGAAGTTTATCTGTATAGCAGATCTGCGTACTCAAATTGCAGGGTACCTATATGGTACAAGTCCACAGACAATCCTCAGGTTAAAGAAATCCACTGTATTGCCATGCCACCACAGTGGGGGACTCGTCAACAGGTCCATCTTCCATCTGCTCCTCCTGAGCATGATTTCTTACATGCCATTGCGATGGATGCATACACAACCAAATGAGCTTTCCACAGTTGTCCCCTCAAGTATTTGTTTTTAACTAAGCATGCTTTCTTACCTGGCCATGCAGACTGCAGGCTGTAGTGGTACCAGTTCAGTATTATAAAATCAGGCCTTGATGGAGTTTCCATTCTACTTTTACAGGATCTCACAACTCATGCTAGGATTCTGGAAAACAATAAACAGTGGGATGGAGAGAAGTGCATCATCCTCACTTGCAGTTTTACACCAGGCTCTTGCTCATTAACTGCATACAAGCTTACACCAACAGGTTATGAATGGGGGCGAGTCAACAAGGATACTGGAAGCAATCCGCATGGCTATCTGCCAACTCACAATGAGAAGGTCCAGATGCTTCTTAGGGAGGGAGGGGGTAGAGCTCTCAAGAACCCAATCGAAGCCCACCGCCTCCATCAGCTGCAAACCAATAGAACAGATCAGAACTTATCGATGGTGGTGAATACTAAGGATTGGGCACTATCTGAATCTGATTTTCGTGCTCTCTCTCTCTAATTAAATATTCAATCCAATCAGATATGACTGCAACCTACAATTAGAACAACTTGAATCCATGAAGACTTTTCTTCGTTTTAAAGAAACAGGAAAATGTAAAGTATTAGAGGCAAAACTTCATCTCCGGAACAAATACTCTTCGCCTGATTCCCGGGTGCTCAATCTAGCATGCTTCAGAACCCTAGCGAAGTCCTTCCGCCGGCGATCCACCACCAGGAAATCGATGCCAGAGAGTGCTTCCATCACTTTCCGCCTCTCCCACGATTACTTCCAGCGAAATGCCTGCCTCACGCATGGCAACCACGTTTCGGATGATCGGATCTTGACTGTTCGTCTGACACGATTCCTTCTCTATGCCACGCTTTGAGGATTAGCAGAGGGTTCCATCCATCGGCCATGGCCGACACGAGCTCGACGACACTGGATTCTTGGAAGACTTCGCACTGCAAACCAAATCGTAATCCATGGGTTAAAACAGAAGAAGGGGATTCAGATGAGGGAGGAAAGAGGAAGCGGAAAGAGAGGTAGAGATGAGAGGGAGAGCGGGAAGAGAGGGGCAACAGGAGGGAAGGTGGGGAGAGCGGGAAAAATAAGCTGCAAACAAGAGAAAAAATTTACACGCGTCATGCATGCAAAATGGAAGTAATCAGAGGAGATAGACATTTGTCTCACACGTGCAATTCATTGATGTAAATAACTAACGGTAAGATTCCGTTTTGCGAAAGGGAAGAACACCCCCTTTCGCTTTAATATATATACTGGCAGAGGGGCCCTGCGTACACCTATTTAGTATTTACTCTTGATTGCATGGTTGCTGGTTAAGATGAAGAACTTGAACACATTGCTGCAAGACGAGAACAGATTTGATGTAGTATAAATATAGAAATGAAAAGGAAGGAGAGGAAGGTAGCTTTGGTAGCGTCTAGTAAGGAGAGAAAAGGAGTGGATGGGTGCATGGTGGGCAGAGTTTGACTACTACCAATAACGGTAGCAACCCAATAATTTTGTAAAAACCGAGGAAGAAGGAAAAAAGATCTCGTTCAGTGCTGCGTGCGAGAGGGAGAGATAGGAGGGAATGGAAGGTACGTGGGCGAAAACCAGGGAACAAAAAAAAGAAACTTTTGCAATACAACTATTCGTCAAAAGTCCAAAACCATCTATGTATAACAAAATAAGTACAGCTTTTGTAAAGGGATAGATAGGTTCAGCTATCCTATAAAAAAAGCTGACCTATCAAACTGTAAATCAATAAATTAAACTAAATAAATAATTGATATATATATCATACATATACAATCGAATCAAACCAGATGTTATCAAATTGAATCAGTGTCTATTTGAATTCAATAAGTTAGGAAAAAAGGGAAAAACCCCCAATTATTTACCTCAGGAGTCAGGAGTGTAGTTAGATTAATATCTACTTGTATATTTCTTATGTTATAAGAATCGCTGTCACCTATAAGCTCCATACAATTGACCGCCCATGAACCAAGCTTCTAGTTCCAATCCCAGAGCTTCTCTTGTACCAAGGCCTTTGATGGAGCTATATATATATATATATATATCTTTTTGCAACATTCAAGCAAATGAAAGGTGTCAGTCTTGGTAAGGGAATATATTTTACCAATGAAATAAAATACCAGTCAGAAAGGCATAGATTTCCCCTAAAGCATGCACGTTCAAAGACTCAAGATGTAAACTGTTCTATGTCAAATTGGAAGGTACTAAATGTTAATCA
Organism: Nelumbo nucifera; assembly: GCF_000365185.1. The sequence continues at coordinate 4,412,503 of NW_010729082.1, forward strand.
AGATCGGTTATCGACATATAATATGGCTAAAAGCACCAAAATTGCGATTTAGAGTTGCCTTGAGAACATTTAGTTTAGACATGATCAGAATCAATAGAATAAAATATCAACAACTCTTAAATGCAAAACTTGATTGAAAAAGGGCTTGATTATGGACGTTTGAGTCTTAAGGAATGTAGAGGTAGTAAACGTACTGTTTTGAGAGTTCCCTTTATATGACTCAACTCTCCTTCCTTTGAGAGGAACTTTGAGAGAAGCCTCAAAATGCACAGTTCAAATAAGACTGTTTAACCACTACCAGTTGCCCAGTTGGGTGCTGAAATGACCATGTTTATGTCAGAGAGATAACATCCAGAGAAGCACTCACTCTGCAATGAATTAAAATATCTGCATGCAGAAGAAACAAATCCATATTAATTCAAACATTTGAATCTCTGTGAATTTCTATTTTTTCATCRATCATAATGCAAAATTGTAGATAAGAAATTGACAAGCAAAAAGAAAAGTATTAAAAGTTGACTGGTAATATTTAGTTTTTCAATTTTCTGGATAGACTAAATCACTGAATTGAGCCCTGCAAATTCCAATCTAATAGTACAAAACCTCAATCATTGCCACGTGGAGAGCACTTATTTTCATATGCATAAAAAATTTTCAATTTGTATCTTAACAAGCAGTAAAGCATGACAAGCTTGCAATTTCGTCCACTGTTTAAAATTTCAATTGAATCAACTTAAGGCTTCCAGATTTGCAGTATATACATGAAAATACCAATGCATATGTAGCAAGCCTTCCTCTCTTACACCTAAATGAAACAAAGTATCAAAATTCACGAAATGCCAAAAGAGATCGGTCCATCGTCTACTGACTCAAAGATTTTCTTTAGAAGATTTATAAAAGAGTACTGTGCATGAAGTGTGTAGAGAGCAGAATATTCATTATACAAACAAGACGAAAATAAACCATATCATCTATCATAGAATGCCAATATCAGTGTGTAGAGATGTGCAGAGAAAATCATGTTTAGATTGATACCAAGATCAGCTAAATCATTCACTTATAGTCTTGCTAGTCAAGAGGTTAAAGGATGGGTTAACTACTAGTCATTCACTTATACTCCAGGTGCTAGCTTTCTCAGAAAGTCTGGATATTTCTGCATTCAGAATTAATCTCTGTTTGTTATCTCTATGATTAGTAACTATTTGAAAATCTCAGCTAAATCATTCACTTATAGTCTAGCTTTCCCATAAAGTCAATGGACAGTAAGATTTGAAGAGATTGAGGTGAATGGAGACTCTCAAGTGGTCATCAGATGGATAAGGGATGATTGTGATGATTCATAAAGATTTAGACAGCATACGAGAAGGGCATGGATATCTCATGCAGTTGGATTGCATGGTCAGCATACTCCGTAGCCAATGAGCTTGATTGGGAATGTGCCTTTGGGGTTGGGACCACACCATTAAGCACTTATTGGTGTTTGGGAAATAAGCTCAAAATAAGTGCTCATTTTAAAAATAAGGGCTTATTTTTTAAGCCCAAATTTTCAGCTTTTTTTAAGTGCTTATACAATAAGCACTTATTTAATTTTTTTCTTCCAAAATTATCACTAGTTGAATTTTAAAATACCACTTATAAAACTACCCCTAGTTGAATTTTATAAAAGCACTTTTGTAAAAGTGCTTTCAAAAATGGAATTTTGTAAAAGTGTTTTTATTAAAGTGCTTTCATAAAAGTACTTTTGTAAAAGTGTCTATATAAAAGTACTTCTATAAAGTGTTTTTATAAAAGTACTTTCGTAAAAGTACTTTTATAAAAGTGTTTTCATAAAAGTGCTTCTAAAAATATACTTTCATAAAAGTACTTTCGTAAAATTTGAAAGAAAATGAAGGATAAAATAGTCACAAATGCTTATTATAGAAAAAGACTACCAAACGCTCAATAAGAAATAAGTGCTTAATTTTTAAAATAAGCACTTGAAAAAATTGGGTGCCAAATGCAAATAAGTGCTCATTTGAATAAGCACTTATTTTTAGACACTTATTTTTAACATAAGCACTCCCAAACATGGCTTAAGACAGATTAATCTATTAAATGAAGACAAGTATTTTCTCAATCAAAATTTGATTTGTTTAGTCAAAACACCATTTAGTTCAAATATAGTAGTTTTAAGGTGTTTGGAAATATTTTCATCATATGTTCATTGTGCGGTCATTTCACAAACAATAAGTCTTAAGCTATGCGGTTATCATTATATGTGTATTAAAATTCACTAATCAAATGCGAACATGGTTGCCACTGACCACATGATTTCAAATTTAAGCACAAATAGGAATGTATGGTTGGTTGAGAGGTGCTTATGAGCCTATATTATCCCTTAGTCCTAAGCAAAAGTTTTGTATAACCATTGGTTGAGAGGTGCTTATGAGCCTATATTTTCATGATGTTAGCATGATCAACCAATTTTTTTTTAGTTCAAATTAAAATGATTTTACACATGCTCAAATATCACAATAAATAGCCATCTTTAGGGGTGTAAACGGTATTCGAAAATCCAGTTTTGAATTCAATATTTGACATAATTGAATCAAATTCGGATAATTCGAATATTTAATCGGAAAATTCTGATATCCTATTCATACCGAATAGTTAATTGGATTCGAATTTGGATATGACCTGATTCGATTAAATAAATATCCATATTTGATCAATTATTTAATTCTTATATATAATATATAAAATATTTTATATAATAATTAAGTTATATAAATACTTTATATATTTATATACTTTATATCAATAAAATATTTATTAATTATCTAAAATAATTAATTAATCGAATTCGAATCGAATCGAATATTCGAATATTTAATCGGATTCGAATTCGAATATTAATTTTCATTATCTGACGGATATTGAATCAAATTCGGATATCGGATTCTCTAATCGGATTCAAATTCGGATATTGCCTGATCCGATTTGAATTCGATCCGTTTACACCTCTAGCCATCTTATATTTGAACACACTTAATTTTTAGTGATGCTTTCATGCAAAAGAAGACCGAATTTCTTCAATAGTTTTATGCCTTACACCAAATCTATTTCCATCCCTACTTAGGTTCACTTTTGGTGTTGCCTATCCTAGTTCACAATCCTAAGACATGTTATGGATTCCATCACTACTAACTAAAGGCAAGAATTTACACTCTTTTAATCTTAGGCTAGAAGTTTTTGTCTAGGATCTAGGATGTTGAAATGACTATTTAGAACAGAAATGACTCCTTTGAGGCTGGTCATTGCAACTTAATTTTTAGACCCTTTGGTGATACTTCTAGAAAATAAAAGCCTCTTTGCGTTTTGTTTTGTAGACCAAAATTGAGACTCACCTTTTGGTTAAGTAAGACTAGAATTGGTGCTCATAAATTTGAGCTAAACAATTTTCATTTAAATCCATGTGTCCCCAAAAGGTGATTATATTTGGAAAGAGGTTCATGACAAAAGATTAGTGCATAGTGATTACTCATTCATGCAATTATTTGAAATTTCATTAAAACCCACATGAACCATGTATCACCTCAATTACTTTCCTATGTGGGTTTCAGTTACAAGTGATGGTCCTAATGAAGAAGTTCTAGAAAAGAGAGTCTTATGGTACAAGAAAGGTTTAAAACCTTCTTGTAACACAAAGTAGCCCATTTTCCTAACTAGGAATTATTGTCTATCTTAATTTTAGAAGTCCTATTATCCTCACATTTAGAGAGCCATGATTGAAATTTCACTCTTCATCATCTGGGACTGAATTTGTTGTTCATAGCATGGGTTTAACATTCCCATTTTTCAATTTATATGTCCCAATTATAAAACAAATGATCAATTTGAAGAACATTTCTAGCCATATATGTTTATGAAAGATTTGGTCAAATGTTTATAGAACGATCAACAACAGTAGAGTTCATGTGAAGAAAATAAATTCATTGTCCTAGATAACATGAGAATAGACTCTTATTTTGCAAGGGAAGTTCCTAAATCTCCTATTTCTAAACACTTGTCTAGATAGATGAACTCCCTAGAGGAACTTTTGGCTCTAACTCAATCATTCACTAAGATCTATGTTTGAATCTAAGAAATTTGAACCACAACTTGTATTTAAGATCAAACATAGAAAGAACTAAACTATCCTAACTACCAAAGCATATATTTTTGCAAGTCATCATATCAAGAATAGCAATTGTAATCATTAGTGTAACTAGTCAACATATAAAGAAAAGTTTTAGCCAAACCTCTTTATAACTGACTAATCATCTTTTCTACATAGATTGCTGATGACTAATCATCTTTTTTTGATTGATGAAGACCTTCCTTTGTCACTGTATGTTTCTCTCGAACTCTTCTTCTCCCTTTGTTACCTTGTTGTCTCTTGTTTGATCAATTCATCTTTCATGGATTTTCTTTCTCAATCAAGCATTGAACCTTGGGCTGCTAGAAATCTTTGTTTTCAAGCTATTAAGCTTTCGTCTAGAAAACCTTGCTTTGATACCACCTGTTGTCCATATAGCTGATCCAAGAGGGGGTGAATTGGGTTCTTTAACTTTTTTGGATCAATTGTGCTCATTTTGAAATACTTGAATGCAAATGTATTCTTGTAGAGGAACATGATGAAGGGAACCGATTGATTAAAATGCAAGTGTGAAACAAAAATGAAGATTAAAAAAGATACAACACACACAAGATTTTATAGAGGTCCAACTAGCCTTAGCTTGCTTCCACTACTCAAGCTGCTTTTGAGATTTCTACTAAAATAAATTTATTGAACTTAATGGCGCTAGTCAAACCAATACAATTAGTAGGACTTGGGTGCCTACTATACCTGGATAGACTTTCTTGGTGCTATCCCTACCAAATAGGACACCCTAAATACAAATGATGATACAATGAAAGCATTGCTACAAATAGGACACCTCTCAATAGGCACACAATAATTGTTACAAAGAACTACTCCAAGATGCAAGATAACTTCATGAAGACCTAGGACTCAAATGGGGATTTCCTCGCTTTTTTTTTGACTCAAGGGTTTTCTCTTTTTTCATTTTAAGAGAAACTCAGAAGATCACTCTTTTGATAGCTCATGAATTCCTCTTCCTTTTCTTGTAAAACCTTTGGTTTCTTACATGGTTGTTCAGCTCTTTCTTTTTCTTCTCATACATTTTTAGGCTAAACAATATTGACATTATATGACTGTTTTTTCAATGTAAGAGTTAACCAATCCTTTTTTGGTACTCTTTGAAAGTGATTTTTAACTTGTTTGAAAAATTTTCCAAGGAGGAAAGGACCTTGGAGTTCAAGCAGTTGAATATAAATCGTGTGAGAATGTTTCCTTCATATAGTAGTTGATTAATAGACTTTGTTAGTCGACTACTAGGCTTATCAAATCACGATTGCCAAAGGTAGTAGGTTCAACATTTTGAGTAGTTGACTATTCACAACAGTGGTTTATGAAGTGTAAACGACTCCTTACTATTCATAGCCTTAGCCTTAGAGACTTTTAAAATTTTGATTCCAAAGGCCTGGGGATCATTTCTTTAGGCTTTTAAACTTAGTTTTTTATATTTAAGTTCATGAACACTTAAAGAACCAAAACTACTTCTAGTCGTTGGTCTTTAAGGTTTTGTCAACTGAGTTTAATCTCATTTTATCCCATGTTGTGTATCTTGCACCCAATTACATCAAGTCTTAATTAAAGAGCTTGGATCTTGATATCTTATTTTCTTCTTCTTTCTTGGTAGCAAATTTTCATCTTACTAATGTTCAAATTATCATCTTTTGTGGAGAGTCTTGGGGTGTTTTCACTACATCATATGAATCAGTTGCTCTTACTTGCCTCATGTAAATAATTTCTTCTTCAACTTTGTTAAGCTCAACTAAGGATTGTTTTTCTGTAGTTGCACACTTACTTTTTCAAACTTTTAGTACTCTCATTGAGTTTGTTATAATCAAAACACATAAAGTCAACACTATTTGCCATATATATTTTAAGGTGAGAATTAATATTGTACCTACTACTTCATTATTGTATCTACTACTAATGAATTTGTGACAGCAGTTGAATGAAGAAGCTGGGTTAGATAGGCAGCTACTGTATAATGGTGGGCTATTATTTTTTCTCTTGATCATAATGCTCAAAAACTAGACTTGAATAAAGTTCAAATTTGTATAGATGCTCAGCACATAGTTGATGCCTTAGCATCAAAGAAAAGGGATGTAAAATGGATGAACATGGCATATTTGAAGAAGTCAAGGTCATATTTGGTTCAACACTCACTCATTTTCTTTCTTTACAATGATAAAAGTCTAGAAGGGAAAAAAGGGTAGAAATGGGCAAAATGAGAAAATGTTGCTATGAATCAAAGGCTTTTTATTCTGGAAAAGTGAATTCTTTTTGTTGCAAGAATGATAATAAATTTTGAACCCGTTTGGTTATAAATAAGATAAAACATCATATAATTGTGCCCCATTTTGCTCATTTTCATTCTTTAAAGAATCTTTGTATCCATGATTACTGGTATAAAATTTTACTGATGGAGATGGCGGTGGTCAATGTCCATCAGCATAAGTTTTCATGACAGTAGTAATTGACAAATAGTTGACTTCTATCCATTTGTTGGTAAAAATCTACCTCAGCACTTTATAACTACCAGTACAGAGCTTTTATGAAGAATGAATATAAGAAACATGAGATACGATTTTTGTGAAATGGGCTCAATTTTCAATCTAAAAGGAATGAGGCCCATGAGAAGAATTTTGTAATCAAACAGTCTCATGTTATTCATTCTTGCCTAGAATGAGTAAGAATTAAAGGAATGAGGCTCGTAGCAGCAAATCAAACTTGGCCCAAGTTTCTTAGGCTTAAATTTGGTGTATGCATATTTTTTGTATATACTAACAAACAAAAATTGTGTAGTCCATGAAATAGCTAGTAGAACAAGAAGTAAAGGTGATCGAGATCACTAGAGAGACCCTCTTAGTTGGTTAAGAGATGTGTTTTGCACTCATCCATTTCAGGAAGTAAATTGTAATACTTGTGACTCTTATTTGAGTTGTTAGTTCCTTTTATTTTCCCCCCAAAAATGTAAAATAAAGCTCAACGCCAAATAAAGCAAAAGCTAAAAAATGAATTAAACTTTATCCTTTTTTGATTTGTACTTCAATGCATGCCTATTAAGGGAAACGAAATTGTATTACAAACAAATAAAGCTTATTTAGTTATTTTTAACAACTGAAATGGCTGAACAGAATGATTTATTACTTTGTCTTTTAGTGGATAAGTCATTAAGTGGATGGCAAACTCCTAAATGGCTAAATGGAATGTTATATATCTTGGTTGACATACTACTTAAAAGCTGAAACTCAAGAAGAATTGGTCCATCTAAAATCAACAAGGTTATATTAATTCAATTATATAATCACAACTTGTTGGTTGATATCTTTCACATCGAGATGAAAAGAAGCATGGCAATAGACACTTCTTTTCCCATTGGAATATAAGAAAAAGAAAATCAAGGATATCATCTGTTTGCTTTCCTTTTTTGTTAATATCATAGTTAAAATCAAAATATATACTCTATATATTGTAACAAGGAAAGAGTAATGTGGCTCTCTTACCTATGATTTTATATATGTTTAAAAAATTACAAAATTAATCAGTTGACATGTTAGGTTGGGAGTGTGATCTCTCCTTTTTTGTTCTTTTTTTTTTATTTTTTCCTCTTTTTTCTACCACATGACAAATCACTATGGTCCACTTCTATTCTTTCCAATTCCTTAAAATTCCTCCATTTTTTTCTTCCACATTTCCACTGCAAAACTATTTTTTCTTAAAATTCCCTCCATCTCTCATCATGCTTTCTCTCATTCCATAAAAATATCTCCTATATTGATTTATCTTTTATTTTATTTTATTTTTTGTTTTTATTGTTTTCACCTTGCAGAGTGTAGATAAACATGCAGTCTTGCCTATTAGAGATAAAATCCTATTTAGGGACCTCACCTAACAACTTAAGACTTTAGGTTGAACAGTTCCTTGAGATAGTATGAAAAGCGCAAGAGATGCATAAACCTATAATTACCCACATTTCAAGAGGAATAGGTTTTATAATCAGTACACATGTTCAGCTAGGCTCCGGGCCCAATTTTACACTGTATCGGGCTCGGGCTTTGGGCCTGGCCCATTAGAATTTTAACAAAAGTCAAGCTCGATACTAGCCCATGAACAAGTCTAATTGTCAGGGTGCGTGGTTAGGGAGTGTAATCCAACTGAATTGAATTGAATTATAGGAGGCTCGACTCAAAAGCTCAGAGCTTGAAAGTCGATTCAATCTCAATCAAGTTTTAATGGACAACAGTGACCGTTGCCATCTGATTTTAATGCACAAGTGGTCCATCATCTGAGTCAGATCGCCTGCCAATAAAATACTTTCTAACACTCTACCAACACAATCAGACACCACACATCTTATACATGGCAAGTCCCACTTTTATGATGGGTCAGTCTCATGGTGAGATGTGCTGTGTCAGATCATGTTGATAGGGGATTGGAACGTGTTTTGTTGGCAGGAGATCTCAACTCCTACAATCTGAAGTATTGATTTAGAGTAAGATTTTTAAAATCGAATTGGACAATGAACCGGTCAGGGGTTCAGTTTCTGGGTAGAATGGCCCGACCGTTCAAACCTAATGGATGACCCATTTTGAAAAAAAGAAACGGCGAAAACCGTTGGACGGTTCAACTGCCTAGGTCAGCGGTTTGCTGATCAAATCAACGGTTTTTGACAAAATAACGGTTCTAGGGTAAAACAGAATGAATGAACTGACTGGCTCCCGGTTTTTCTGATCCGACCTTCCGGTCCGGTCCGATTTTGAAAACCATGATTAAGAGTAAAATTTTTAGAGTTCACTTTTGATAAAGTTGGTAGGAACAGACAACTACAAAGGCAGATTTTTTTTTTTCAACATTTTTTTTTTTCTGGAAAGCTATATAACTGCACAATAATGTACGCCTCAGCGGCTCAGACTAAGCATCAGCCATGAGTGTTAACTGCTTCCCAAATCAAATTCTTGGGAACTGGGTTGGTGAGATCCCGTGCCTGCAATGCCGCAGTCCTAAGAGTCCCGATTGTTCTCCTGTTAGCTTCCCAGAATGTCAGGCTTGTGTAAGGCAAGTTGTGCTTCTTGCACAGATCCTTCACCAGTGGGGAGACCTTCCTGAAATGGCACCGAGGCAACCGAGGGAACAAATGGTGCTCAATCTGAAACTCCAATCCTCCATGAAACCAGTCCATCCAGGATGGGCACTCAATATCAAGTGTGCCTTTCGTTTGTTTTTCAAACCAGTCATTCCCGCTGGGCGGCCCCAGATAAACGGCCGACGAGAAATGACTCAGGCAGAACTGAACATGTTGAATTCCAGTAACAGCAAGGCTCGCAAGTATGAACATTACCCTCTCACCCCAGTTGGGCAGGCAGGAAACAAGCAAGGGGAACCAAGTCCAGAAGATGAGGATCCCCACAATCTCCTGACCTCTTCTGGGGACCCTTCTCTTGGAGAGCAGAAACAGAAACGCCTGTGCAAATAGATTAATCCGAGCAATGCACATAACAGGGTAGAAAGTCCAATGCTGGTAACTCACCAGAAATCGAGCAACAGAATCGAAACTCATTTTCCTCCCATAAAAGTAAGATGTGAGTGAATTGAAGAATTTCGAGGATACCGCGAACAGGGGAATATGTTGAAGATCTGGGTCGAAATCCAGACTGTTACAGGCAATGTGATGACCATTGTGAATCCATTTCCACCACCCCATGCTGAACCCTGTGAGGCAATTTCCTATAAGAACCTGTGCGAACCGGTTGAGCCTAGGACTTAGCATGGTCTGGTAATGCGCAGAATCGTGCCCAAGCCATCCACTCTGAACCCAGAAAAAACCCATCACCCCACCGCAGGCCAGATGAACCCAGACATTGTTAGAAAGCAGAACACCGCAGACGGAAGAAGCAAAAATCATTGCCACGAAACAGAGGGAGAAGAAGACACCATGACCTTTCTTCTCAAACAAACCCATTTTAGTGAAATCGGAAACAAGTTTCCTGTAATCCTTGGAGACCTCGGAGACATGGTAGTCCTCCAAGTACCCAATAAAGAAGCGATCGAGAAGTTTCCATGCAGTACCCGGATGATAAGCGACGAAAGCATCTGTGACGTCCTGACCGGCGAAATTCAGGAGTGGAGTGTCACCGCCCGGGTGATTTTTAACCCAATCCGTTACGTCGTAGACCTTTCCCTGGATAGAGATCCAAAGATCTCCGGCTTTGTTATGTTTCCTGAGCTCATCGCTTGAAATGTACCTCCTCTCTCCCTCCATTGTAAAAACCAAAACAAAGTGAAGAACCCAGAACTTAGAACTCAAAACGCCCTCAGAGGGATCTCTTGATTTATGCTCAATATCCCTCCATTCTCATTTCTGGTTTTTGGAGGGATTTATAGGGAAGCTTCGGGGTACAGCGGGACAAATTGAACAAGCGTTACAGAGTATAATTTTTAAAACAACAAATCATTTCACACAAAAAGATCTAACATAACCGAGGGAGCTGATATGGAAAAGAAATGATTACTCATGAATGATTCTACTGAGTTTATTTGAATAACAGTGTTCATTGCTTACGTGGCTACACTAAAAAGCCTTCGTGAACCACTTTTTCATAATTTTAAAGATAAATGAAATATAAACATTTTTGAAATAAAAGAAGTCATATCAAACATCCCCTTAATCTTTTAAAAATTGACACAAAACTGGAACCACTTTACCACCGGTAGCCAAATCAGCTGTTCAACTGTTTAGTCTGCATGAATCAACAGAGACCGGATCTGTCCTACCATGTATTGGGAACATCTCCCCTACTTTTAAGTTATTATTCATGAGAAATGTTCTCAATGTAAGGTGGATGTGCACATGAGGCACCCAAGTGTGAAGAGCAAATCCCGAATCAACATATGGTGCTTTAAAAAGAGATGGATCTGTTCCTCACAAGTGAGGTGCCTCACACACACACATCCTATGGTACACTGGAAACACTTCCCGTACTTATTTGTTATTATTCACGGGAGATATTTTTAATGCACGGTGGATGTGCATGTGAGATGCCCATTTGTGAGGAGCAGAAAAAAATATATTAAAATAAAAACTTGTTCAAAAATCCATTGTTTATGCCAAATGAGTTGATGGTTTGACTGCCCAAATCGTCTCTGATCAATTCAAAGTTATTTTAGGAAAGTAATGGTATGGGGTTGAAATGGAACTGGTACCTTAACCAATTTCTAGGCCGAATGGTCCAACTGTCTAGATCAACGACGGCTTTAAAACCTTGGTTCTAATCATTCTTACTCTTATGCTGATGATGGGCAGAATTTACTATGAGCCCCATTATAAAGGTTATTATTGCGGCAGTTATTACAGTTGTATTCAATTACTCACTTTTTTTTTCAAATTTTTGAATATCTTACATCAAATTTTAAAGAAGTAATTTAAAAAATTTTAGATAATAGGTTGGTTAAGCTTGTCGAATAATCACTTTTAAATTTATTTATTTTATATAAAGCGAATACTTGCTTTGGTTGTTAAGGGTGCTCATGGTTCGGTTAACCGAACCATAGGGCATTTTTTGGAATCGAACAGGTACTATCTGTTTTTGAAAAACAAGTAATTGGAATCGAAATGAAGTCAGCCGATTAATCGGTTGACTGGTTCGGTTCATTGATTTTTTGGGTTTTTAGTTTTTATGATATATATTATAAAAAATATATATAAAAAAGATATATAAAATATATATATAATATACATAAATATATGTATACCAATTAATTCAGTTAACCGATTTTTCAGCTTGCCAAAAAATTTGTATTATTTACCATACACATGGAAGCCGAGGGCCCAGCTTTCCAAGAAAAAGCCCACAAGAACCAAAAGAATGATAGTTAACGCCTAAAAGGGAGGTGGGGATGGTTGATACGAATGGTAGTTATAGTTTTACAGGTGAACGCTATAAATGTGTCTAAACTTTTTTTAATTGCTTTAAAAAAAGATTTTTTTTTTTAATTGTATCAAAGGCTAAGTTTAGGAGTACTTAAAGTTAATCATTTATTCGAATAAACATTTATTTTGAATTGGGACTACAGCAATTAGTACTTATTTGCATTTAAGAAATAAGCCCAAATATGAATTTATTTGAGAAGAAAACTAATATTTGGACTTATTTTTAAGTGTTTATTTCATCAAACCTCATAAACACTTATTAGAATATTAATAAGAATTTATTTTTCAAATAACCACTCCCAAACTCCATAAATGAATATTGATTAATTAGTTGGGTCATTCCAATGGGAGACATCCAAACACTTATCCACTGAATGTGGATTTCCACCTCATGGAATGGTTCTCGTGCCTACCTATCAGTATTTGTAGTCATGCATTAAGAATATTTTCTCATATAAATAAAAACATACAAATATAAAAGATATTCCCAATGTGTACGCAATTCTACCTCACTCATAGATGTAACAGGCTACCACCTACCAATACTCGTGAAACACCATGGATTGATATCTGATATGTGGCCTTGTTGGAGGCATTTCAGCCATCAGCCATGGTATGAGTGGCATTAATTATATTTGCAGCCGTGCATTAGGAACATCTCCTCATGAATGAAAACGTATAAATACAGGAGATATTTTCGATGTACGTAGCAATTCTATCTCATTCATAGTTGCAACAGGCTACTATCTACTGCTTGTGGTGATGAACCATCATTTGATTTCTGATTCATGGCCTTGTTGGTGGCATTTCATTCATCAGCCATGGTATGAGTGGCATTTATGATATTTGTCCATGCAACCCAGGATGAAATAACTCTTTATATGGGTACTAATTACAGGACCATGGGATGGTCATTCAATTAGGGCCTATTTGTTTACTTTGATGTCTACGTTTGAAGGTGCAATAATTATATGAAGAGATATATTGGTATTGATAAACTTTTCTTTCCTCTAAATTCTGAATATAAAGAATGTTGTTCTGAATTTTGAATTCTAAAAATTGTTAAATATCCATTTTAACCCTATATATGAGAATTTTTTTTTCATGCTTTGAAGGTATCATTAAAAAACAAAAAGTTGTAAGGCTCTTTTTTAAGAGATAAGAGATAAGAGGAAATGAACACATATTTTTCTCTTAAAGTTGTAAGATTCCTCTTAAGAGATAAAAGTTAAGAGGAAACGAACAAGCCCTCAGTGTCTTTGATCAATGGAGCAAGTAAGGATCATGGTTCAATGAGCATGTATATTGGAAGGGATGTGTCGATACTTTGAATTTTGTGCGTTTTGTTGTTTTTTTTTTTTCAAAATTTCACATGAAGGCTATTTTTTGTTATTTCATTATTGAAAAAAGAACTTCTAAAAATACATTAAGAAATGAATATCATTGAGCAAAAGATATGATACGATATGATACACTCCATATTGATACTTGAACCTTGGCAAAGACCAAGGAAAAACACATCCAAACACCTATACACATATATCGACACATGTAAATTGTCATAGTAGATAGGGATTGAAACTAGGACTAGATTAATCGAGATATGCTATTCCATAGGGATGCAAGCGGATCAGATCGGATTTGAATTAGGGTATATTTGAATCGGATCCAACATTGTTCACGTCACATCCAATCTGATCTGAAGATACGATAGTATCTTATAAGACTTGATTTGAATTCGAATCCTCTCGGCAAGTTAGATCTTCGGATATGATCTGATCCAACTTGTTTTCTTTAAAAATTAATATATTATTAAAATAAAAAATAAAATATACTAATTTAAATAAAGTAAAAATAAAAATACAAGTATTTTTTAATTATTTTCATCATATATATACATGTTTTTTATAAAAAATAAATAATAGAACAAATTTATAAAAATATAATATAAAAAATATATTTATAAATAAATAAATAACATATATATGCATTATATATATTTTATATTTACAAATATATAATATATATCGGATCGAATATGGGGTGATCCGAATTCGACCAAATAGGATCGAATTAGATCATGATCCAATCCATTTGCACCCCTACTGTTCCAGGTTTGGTAATTGGCCATTTGACCAACCAGGCTAGGCTGAGCTTTACATGCTTAGGGCTTGGGTTTTAGGAATGCTAATGTGGTTTGCCCTAGCAGTTGGCATTTAGTGGTCTACGTTGGACTAGTCTAGACTTAATGTTTGAAAGTATTTATTGGATTGGATTGGACCTGGTCCATTTGTAATGGATTTATATTGGATTGGGTCAGATTGAAGTAATATCTTTTTTTTTTTGATAAATTAGATTGAACTAATATCCAATCCATTGACAGAAGATAAGATGGGTGTCAATGGACCATGCTTGGATTGGACCCAATCTAAATTAAAACCAATTTGAATAGATTGGACATTCCAGAGACATTGAATTGGACCAATCTGGAATGGTCCAAAGTATTCATTGGATTGAATTGAACCTGGTCCATCTATAATAGGTTCATATGAACTGGGTTGGGTTGGGCCAATATCCCATCCATTGACAGCCCTACTATGCTGGTCCTAAATGTGGGGACTTGAAATCTAAATAGTCGCCTGAAATGCCTTAATTGAGAGCGGGCCAGTTCTCGAAATCTTAGCACGACAGTCATTTCAAAATCCTTGCAAGGATCTACCTTTTATTTTCACTTCAATAGCTTGATCCAAAAACAGACCTTAATTAGAGTAGAGTAAAAAGAAATATGGTATATCAATAAATAAAAAAAAAGAGTAGAGTAAAACTCTAAATGCTTGGATATAGGGGTGGATTCGAGCCGAACTGAGCTGAATAGTTGGCTATTCGAGTTTGTCTCGCAGGAATAGTATTAGGCTCAAGCTCTATTCGAACTAGAGACTTGAGCTCGAGTTCGGCTCAGTTCATAGCTCGCAAGTTCAAGCTTGAATAAAAACCAAGTTTTTTTTGAAAATAAAAATTATATGTATAAAATTATATTTTCTATTTTTTAGACAAAAATTTAAGAATTATAAAAATTATTTACTATTATACATAAAAATAAAAATATTAATATATAATAAAATTATTTATTATATATGTATGTATGTATGTATAACAAAAATTATTTGTTTAATACTAGGCTCCTGAGCCTCATGAGTCGAACTTTACTAGGCTCGAGCTTAACTCGATTAGTAAGCGAGCCTACTATCGGGCTCGAATTCAGCTTGAAGCTCGGTTTAAACCGAGCCAAGCCGAGCTTTTCATGAGTTGAGATCAAATAGCTCGTAAAAGGCTCGGCTCGTGGCCACCCCTATAGATGAATTATAAACTAAGGACACATAGGAAACAACTAGAAGGCCAGGGGTGCAATAGTCCCTATTGATATTTCACTTATAATTTGGCCTCCATTTATGTTTATTAATTTTTGAACTGCAATCCATGTTTATTATGATGTGTTTGGTTGCAGTGCAATTTTATTTGCACGAGGACAAATGTATGGGAGTGCAATTTTATTTGTACTGCAATCAAACAAAATAATCTAAAATTTGAAACAACAATTAGTAACAATTTACACTCAAATAATTTGCACTGTCATAATTTTGTACCAGTGCAAATTTATTTGCATTGCAACCAAACATAACCTTAGTTTTTGACCCTCTAACATAAAATCCTGACTCCACCCTTCGGCAGAAGTTAGGAGTTTAGCTCTAATAGGTGATAAAATGAGAAATGAAAAGATGGTTCTACATACAAGACCATCCATAATATCTATTAGGAAAAGTGATCTATCACAAGTTAAAGGAGCTGAAAGAGTCAGGGAGGATTATGATGGAAGTACGAAAAAATGATTGAAACACCCATAATTTAAGGACTGAAAAGAAAGGACTGATGAAATGGAATTCATGTAACCGTCCCAGGTAATAATGATGATGATGATGATGATGATGATGATGTTGATGTTGATGATGATGACAATGATGCTGCTAATGATGATGATGATGATTTAATAAGAGGCCCTTGCATGTGTAGGACTAAGACCCTATTAAAAAACTAACATTGGGAAATGCTATATGTCCGTTACACACCCTTGCGTTGATGTTATTCCCATCTAACACCAATTCAATATAGTTGCAAACTCCACATCTTATGAGAATCTTTTGAATTTCCTGACATTGGCATATAGAAGTTCGACCAGAACATAAGCAGGGCTGTCAATTATACCCGATCATCTTAGGCTGCATTTGTCATTCTTATTTTAAGGATTTATCTCATTTTTACAGTTAATAATTCAGTGTTCATAGAGGCATTTTAACTACAAAAAGGAGATAAGTCCTTAAAATAAGGAATGCCAAATGCATCCTTAGTATCTGCATGAGTATATGTATATATAAAATAAAAATTAGCATATATTTATTAATAAAATTATCATTTTCAGTAAAGATTCATAAAAACCATTTTTTATTTGTTTTATTATCTATATGCGAAATATAGAAGTCATTATTGATTCATTTAATTAATAAAATATAATAAGTTGGTCAATTTTTAGTCTAATTTAGAGGTGGATTAGAGTTGAATATCTGGCTATTCAAATTTGACTTGGTAGAAAAACATTAGGTTTGAGTTCAGGTTGGAGCTCATTTTGAGCTAGAAACATGAGCTCAAATTAGGTTCAACCAAGGTTTTAAAAAATGATTTCAAACTATAACCATTCTGGCCACTGGTTTGAAAATGGCCAAAACTGTTGCACGGGTTGGACGATTGATGGTTCAACCACCCAGGTCAACGAGTCATTGACTAATTCAACGGTTTTTTGGCCAGGGACCGGGTTTGGGATAAAATGGAACTGGTTTCCTGGATGGTTCCTGGATCAAATGGTCCAATCGTTTGGGTCAAAAGCGGTTCAAAAACATTGGGTTCAACTCAAAATCTTTGTTCAACTCGGCTCAAGCTCAATATTGAGCCAAGCTTCATGTAAAAAATAGAAACCATACATATAAAAAATTTAAAAATTATATATACATATAGAAAATAAAAGTATTATGTATAATATAAACTTAATTAGGCTCATAAACTTCACGAGGCCGAGCTTAAGAGCTGAGCTTCATTGAGCTTAAACTCGACTTAGATTGAACCAAATCAGGCTTTTCATGAATTGAACTTGAATAGCTCGTGAAAAGCTCAATTCTTATCCACCCCTAATCTAATTTACCAATGATGCAAAATATGCATATTCAATCGGAACATTCACAGGATCAGGTTCATAGATCTGACCCCAATAATCCGACTGCTAAGAAAGCTGTTGTTATTTCCCACTAAAGGCCGTAGAATTAAAAAATAGCGGCAACTTTGGAGATGAGAGTCTCCATTTATATAATTTTAAAATTAAATTATTTAAGGGTGTGTTTGGTAGGAGTGCAAATGTTGAACCGTTGTAAATTTGTACTCCGGTTAAGATATGCATTTGTTTGATAAGGGTTAAAAAATACATCAACTTTTTATGCAAAAAATGCGTTTGGACTAGGATTTGCATTGGAAATAAGTGAAAATATTGCTTCTTCAAAACCAAATAAAATTTTACTCTCGTTGTCAGTCGAAGTAAATAGGCATACCCGTTGTATCGATTTTGACTAGACCTGGCAAAAAGTTGACCCAACCTGCGAACCCGAGCCAACCCGACCTGAAAAAACAGGGTTAGGGTCTCATATTTAGCTACCCGAATGTGAAAATGACCCAACCTGAAAAAAAACTGGGTTGGGTTAGGTGGGGTCATGGGTCAACCCGCTGACCCGATTGTCAAGTCTAATTTGGATTATTTATGCATTGTTAGAAGTTTTCACTCTTTAATTTTTTCTATTTAGTCTATACTTTTTATTGTTTACTCTTTAAATCATTAAATGTTCAAGTTTTTTTATTTTATATTTGAAATTTTAAGGTTAATTCTTTTAATTTTGACATTTTTCATGTAATTTTTCTTTATTTTTTTAAAATTTAATTATTTTTTGAAATGACCCGAATTGACCCATGGGTCAATCCTAACCCGAACATTTAAGGTCAGGATTTTGACAACCCAACCCGAAATTCAACCCTACCAGAAATCAACACGAAGTACCTTTAACCCAACCTGAACACGACCCACCCAACGCAATTGCCAGGTCTAATTTTGACCTTTTCCTCCAAAGCCCTCTTTAAGAGTTTGAAAGAGAAGAGACCGATTCTGAGCTATGATATAGGTAACGATCTTTGCCTTCGATTTCTGTAAATGAAAAAAGTAACTCTATTATTACTTCGATCTATTAAACTCTTATTTTAATTTTTTTTTTTCATTTATAGGTTGCTTGCCTCGTCGGAACAGAGATCCAACCTTATTATCCAAATTCACCGATCTGCCTTTATTTTCAGAGAGGTAAGTCTAATCGTTGAACACCGCTGAATCTCCTCTCCTTATCATTAGTTCAATGGGTTCTATCATTTGCTTTTGATTTCTTATCGTTGTTTTAGCTTTTTGATATGATTTCCTGTTCAAAAACCATTTATCTTTGTCAATAAATAGCGATAATCTATTTTGTGAAAATGAAAAGGGTGTCGATCTTTAGTTTTTGATGTAACCATTTCTGGTCACGTACCAATTTTTGTGATGTATCAATTTCTTTTTGGCTAAGTACCTCGTCATTTAACCTGCTCCCAGGTGGCCTGTGACTCAAAGGATGATGGAGCTCCCTGATGGCGAACTGCTTGGTGATGAGCTACTTGGTGGCGAACTCCCTAGTGATGAGCTATTTGGTGCCGAACTCCCTGGTGGTGAGCTACCTGGTGACGAGCTCCCTGGTGGAGAGGTACCTGGTGACGAGCTCCCTGGTGGTGAGCTACTTGGTGACGAGCTCCCTGGTGGAGAGCTACCTAGTGACGAGCTCCCTGGTGGTGAACTACCTTGGTGGATTTGTCATTTGACCTGCTCCTAGGCGGCCTGTAACTCAGAGGATGGTGGAGTTCCCTGGTGTAGTGCAACCCAACTGCCCTCTGCATGAGGTGATCTCCTCTCCTTTGTAGGCGGCGGGAGCTGAGGGACATGCGAGAACTCCATCCTTTCCTCCTCTTTGTAGGCGTCGGGAGCTGAGGAACCTGCGAGAACTGAACCAGTGGGCCCGGGGGTATTTACCCGGCGGGGACTCTCCGATGCCTAAGTTAGCACTCTGATTGTCGAGAGGTTGAAGATGATATTAGAGGAATGAGAGAGCTAGAGAGCAGGGATTACCTCCATTTTTTCATTCTCTCCCCCTTGTCTTTGGGGGTCGAAGTCCTTATATAGTGGTGTCTTGTCAAATCAGGCATAACAGCCTCTGTCAAGTCAGGCGTAACTGCCTCTGTCTCTCTGTCGTAGCCGTTACTACCAGAGCTAAGGTGGCGGGTACAGGCGACTGCTGCAGAGTACGGCTCTGCCAGTCAAGGGATAGCTCTCAGGACTGGCAGGCACGGCGCCGCCTAGCGAGAGACGTGGGCGCAGGCCTCCGGATCTGTCAGGTACAGTTGTTAGGTTGGAGATTTTCCTGCGATACGCCAAGCTGCCCCTAAGTGCCGAACTACTTATGCCGATCTACCTGTAAGTGCCGAGCTGCCCCTAGCTATATCAAGCTCCCCGAGGTATGCCGAGCTGCTCGAGCTGCCCAGTTGTCAAGAGGCTGCACTTGGTTTGCATGAGGTGCCAGGTGTCACAATTTCACTGGAGGGCCAAATCCACCCTCATCATTTGCCCCCCGCTCCCAAGCTGAGAGTAACTCATCAAAGGGAGTAGATTTCTTCTTTTGGCCCGTAAGTTGACGAGCTAGTAAGTGCTGATCCAATTCCTTAGGCTTTGGGAGCTGCCTGTATGTGGCGAGCTGCTTCTAAGGTGAGGAGGTCTCCGCCAGTTCAGTAGTGTAGCCCTTAGGCTTTGGGGGCAACTTATAGTTCACTTTTGTTGTTTTTTCTCATGCTGAGGAAGCGACTGGGTATTTAGCAATAGTGTGGCCCGTAGGCTTTGGAAGCGACTTGTAGTCCACTCTTCTTGACTTTGCTCATGCCGAATAGGCGATTGGGTCTTAAGCAGTAATGTGGCCCTTAGGCTCTGGGAGCGATTCGTAGTCCACTCTTCTTTGACTTTGCTCGTGCCGAAAAGGCGACTGGGTCTTAAGTAGTAATGTGGCCCGTAGGCTTTTGGGAGTGACTCGTAGTCCACTCTTTTTTGACTTTGCCCATGCCGAAGAGGTGACTGG
>NW_010729082.1:4446065-4560402 GCF_000365185.1 Nelumbo nucifera
AGTGAAGTGTTGGAGTGGCGAGCGAGGTGCCTTGAGTTCGGTTTGGAGTGTTCCGAGCTGCCATGGGCCAGTTCGGGTCAGCTTTGTGAGGCTCGGGGCCCAGTATAGTTTGTGCCCCTTGTAGGGAGCTTGGGTTCTCAGTAGGGAGCTCGCTCTCAATAGGGAGCTCGGACTCCCAGTAGGGAGCTTGTTCTTAATAGGGAGCTCGGACCCTTAACAGGGAGCTCGCTGTTAACAGGGAGCTTGGATTTTAGGGAGCTCGGGTTCTTACTTAGGGAGCTCGTTCTTAACAGGGAACTCGGGCTCCTAGTAGGGAGCTCAGACTTAGGGAGCTCGCTCTTAACAGGGAGCTCGGGCTAAGTACAACGGTCTGGAGTTCGGGCTCGGTAGTGGGCTTGGACTTGCTTCCGATGTTCGCTTTGGGCGCTCTACTGCCCCGAGCTGCTTGCCTTCGCCACGTGNCTCTTAACAGGGAGCTCGGGCTAAGTACAACGGTCTGGAGTTCGGGCTCGGTAGTGGGCTTGGACTTGCTTCCGATGTTCGCTTTGGGCGCTCTACTGCCCCGAGCTGCTTGCCTTCGCCACGTGTCGGGCGATCGCGAGGTCGGGCCAAATTTCCCTTCATCAGTTCTCAAGCTCAAATTTCACAAATTCCCATTCACTGGTTTCTTTTCTTTTTTTTTTTCCTATTATTAAAGTGAAGGTGTCATTTGCATTCTCATGCCAAGAAGCAGTGCAAAAAAAGTTTTTATTTTTTATTTCTTATTCTTCTAGAATTTATAATAAAATTTCCTGATTTTTTTATTTTCTGTAGTTTATTAATTAATCTGTTATTTTTTATATTTGTTTAATGGTGGGAGTAGTTGAAACACTATTAGGTAGCAAGACAGTTGTATTTGCATTAATGGAAGTGCCAAACATCCACAAAAACTGTATTGTTATTTGAATCAGTCAAAAGAATGAATTGAGTACAAAGTAGGCGAGTAAATCATGAACCACTTTACATTCACATGAACTGGACATTTTTATTTTGTACTCTACATATTTGTATTCATACTCCTTCCAAACGCAGCCTAAACAATTCACATCAATATCGAACCCTAATTCTGGAAAACAGAATTTCATCAAGAATTATCATGGAGTTGCCAATTCTAGTTTCTCCAGCTGCCTAACATTACTTGGGATTTGCTTCTCATCATGCTGTGTAAAGGGGTATATATGTAACAAATCATGAATGAACATGCAAGTATGCAACTACTCTAGTATAGGGCCTAAAATTAGGAATTTATTTTAATATTATGAGAAAGACTCTAAATTGTGTTAGGTTAGGTAGGGAGTTTCCTTGTATGATCTGCCCTAATTTTACAACGTTGCATGTCACAAACCCAAATCATCCACAATAGGGGGTCCTGTGGATTGGCTATTTGTTGAGTCCTCTACTCCAAGTTAACCCTATAACCCTACATTGAGTCAGTCCGGTTAGAACTTAGAAATTTTGATAGGGTAGTCAGTTAGTCACCCAATGTTGGACGTGGCTGCGTATTGAGAGGGGTGGGCTTAAATATGGACTTGACCTTACTCATTAAGGCCTTGTTCGCTTTTTTGAAAGGTTACTTAATTGTGTAAGTGCACTATAGGTGTTTCTTGATAAATAATTACTTAGGTAAATTCATTTATCCATGCTTTTTTAAGAAAGAAACTCACATTTTAAAATGACAATTAAAATTATTATAGGTCCATTTAGTAAGTCTTTTTGAGAAGATCTTATTGTAGTTCTGACAGTCAAAAGACGCATTGAACTGGAAATTCATGCATTATTTCAGGTCTTTCCGTGTGAGATTAAAACACAAAAGGTGTGGCAAGCTTCATTTAGAGTTTCCTGAAATCAGTCCAAAATGGGATTTGTGCGTCTTTTCGGCATCCCATCTTTTAGCGGCTAGATCTTCTGCGTGCCAAACGAAAATAGATCGATTTTCAGTCTTCCCGGCTTGTAAACAATCAATAGATCGCACGGAAAGACACCAAACAGGCCCTGCATTAAAGAGTACAAATATACAAAATACATATTTGTATTTTTGCTCCTTCCAAACTGCGAGTTGGAATCTCCTGCACTCGTTTTTATGCCATAAGCACTTCCATTCATTTGACAACACATCAGTGGTGAACGGGACTCTCCATAATGTGCATATGCTAACTAAATGGCTCTTTGTTAAATTTTCATATTTTTTAAATTAAAAAAACTAAAAATAAATAAGAAATGCCCAAGGAAAAGAAAACCCATTCTAGTAGAGAAAACCAAAAAACGAAACCCTTCTTCAACTTCCATTCCTAGATGTTATGTTTGAACACAAAATGAAAATAAAAACCATTTGTAGTAGAGAAAACCAGAAAAAGAAACCCTTCTTCAACTTCCATTCTTGGGTAAAATCTGGATAATCTGAATAAAAACATCTGACTTAAAGTCATAAAATTTGTATTTTGCGGTGAAAATGATGGACACTCATGAAATAACAATTTTTTTTTTCATAAGAAGTGTATCCAATAATGCTATAGGAGATTAAGAGAACAATAAAATTCTGAGAATAGATTGAAAATCTTTGAAAAAGACGAAAAGTTTATATTAGAAACGAGAAAAAAAAGGAAACTAGAAAAAAAATACAAAAGCAAACAGAAAATTCTAAGAACTTGTGAAAAGAGAAAAAAACTTGTTTACACAAGTTACCTAAATGATACTTGACTATGAATTTCATGCTCTTTTTTCAGATTTATGTGGGACTAGGGAAAGTTTATTTTCCTAGGTATCACTTATCCGGATAAGTGGGTAAATAACTTTCCCACCTAAGAAGAAGGTTGTCAATACTTGAATGGGACAAAAATGCCCCTTTTAATGATAGATTTTTATAGTTAAAATGGTTATTGCTATTTACCTAGGAGATAAAAAAACATGGGTGAATGCACTTAATGGGATAAGTATTTCCTAGAAAAAACTTACCCAAGTAATAGAGCCTTCATGCTTTTATTTTCATCTTCATCATAAAATATAGTTTGCCCAAGATTGAAGCTTGTATATCCAAGAGTTCCGCCCAGAAGATTGAAGGAATATGAGTGCTGACTAATGGCTTAATTCCACCACTCGATGAAGCTGGCAGTTGTTAATGGCGGATAACTCTAGGATTTTGTGGAATTTCCTCCCTTTTTTTTCAGTTTTTTTTGTTATTTTTCAAGTTTCAAAAATAAAACTATTATAACTTAACTACCAATTTGTGGAATTTCCTCTACACCATGGTTTTAAAAAACGAACCGGTGACCAAATCGGTCAGGGGTCCGGTTATCGGTTCGAACGGTCCGACCGTTTGACATGAATGGCCAGCCCGTTCTAACAAAAAAATTAAAAAATTTAAAAAAATTAAAAAATTGGAAAGTGGTCAAAACCGTTCAAATGGTTTGAACGGTTAACTGGCTGTTTCAACGGTTTGCTGACCAAAATCAACGGTTTTGGAGGAAAACAGAACCGGTCAGGTGACGGTTCCTGGTTTTTCCGGTCCGATTTTGAAAACAGTGCTCCACACATTGTGAGTAGGGTGCCCATGCAAACACATGACATGACGTGTTTGACTCTGATTAGAAATACATCTTTGCTAGAACAAGGTTTAACTGAACACTCTGGCTGTTTAGTGGGCTGTGGAACTGGAATCAATGATAAGGTTTCACGTCAGTAATAAAATATATAGGACTCACACTTTTCACAGTGGGGCCAATGAATTTATCTCTCTGCCGGCACCATTCTCAGGAATCAGGAGCCAAACTGAGCCTTATGTGTTCAATTGTATATTTTAAAAGTGGTCGCCCATAGTTAACTATGGAGTTGGTGTCCAATTTGGAAGGACCATGTTTCATAGGTGGGATTGGTAATTTGGTCTGCTATCTTTTCCTGTACGCCAGAGAACCTGATTTCAAGTAAAAAAAGAATTATTTATAATATTAGAAAAAATAGAATAAAAATTCGACACTGAGGTTTAAATTGAATACAAATTCTGATTTTGCAAGAAAATTTAAAGGTTTGAAAATAAGAGAAAATGGATATGTTGAAAAAATAAGAAATGCCGGTAAATGCTAAAGTAATTGACTATTGCCATTTGATTTTAATGTGAAACTGGTCCACTAGGGGAACTGCTATGTACAAGAAAAACACTGAAACTTTAAGTGTTTTTTGAGTGGACCTGTTTACGGGCCATGCTTCAGGCTTGGAACATTCAAATTTTATACTGTTTTGGGCTCAGGCTTCGGTCGGGCCCATTCAAATTTTGACAAAAGCTCAGCCCGAATCCAGCCCATGTGAGGTGTAACAATACCAACAGTCTTCAATTGGGCCCAAATATTGCAAGTGATTTTATTCAGAGGATCAGGGTGCAGGCCCAAATATGAAATATATAAGCAATTTTTAATTTGAAGGCAAAAATTTTGAAGTATGATCCGATTATGATACTCTCATACTCCTAATGCACAGTATAGCTTTGTCCTTGTACGTATAACAATACTAACAGTCTAAGATCAGTGTATCTTGAATTCTTGATCCCCCTAATCTTCAAGTCTAAGAAATAAGAACATTTTAGCTAGGAATGGCAATGGGGTACGTTATTATGGTATCCCTGAAAATTGCCTTTTTCATTCTCCAACTTACACGGATACCTTGATCCCAAATCTATTCTAAATTCGTTTAACTTTTTTTCTCAAATTTTCAAACTCGTCTCGGCCCCAATCCGTTAAACCCATAATGGCCCGTTTCACCTTGGTAGCATTAGCATCGAGGCTATTGCATTGGTGATTAGCCTCTGGAATGGATTTGTGTTCTTGGGTTTGATGGTCTTATCTCCTTTTTTTCCGCATGTGTGTTTAATGTTTTGAAAATTGTAAATGTACCATAAATCGTAAAGAAAGTTGAATCAAATCAAATCATGAATCGTAATGTAAATTTTAAGGTTATTTCTATCTTTTACAAACTTCTCAAAAATGATTAAAAGGCTAAATATATATATATATATATATATATATAGGAAAGTGATTTTATCCTATTTTTAATCAATATCCACCATATATATACCTAAATCAATAGAACTTACCACATACAATAAAAACCTAAGATGATATAATCAAGTTTGACTTAGTCTTAAAAACATAAATAAATCATTTTCTAGCAAGGGCTTTAAAAAACTTCCCTTAGCAAATCTAAATATAAACAAAAAAAAAATGAAAAACTAATTCTTAATTGAATTTATTTGAATTGTAGTGAATCGTGAAATATGTAGAAGTCATAAAATTTATGAATCAAATTGTAGAATTAAACAAAATTTGTAAAATTTATGAGTCCAACATTATACACCATTTTACGTCCCCAAATTATAAATAACCAGAATTTGGTAAAAATAAAGGTCTGTTTGTTCTGGTCTCATGTCATGTCTTTTCCGGCATCTAAGGGTGTCAATAGACCAGTTTTGGATTGGACCCCATCCAGTCCGAAATCAATTTGGACGGATTGGATGGGTCAACAAGACATATTAGAATGGACCAATTCGGTTCAAAATATTTATTAGATTGGATTGGACCTGGTCTGTCTATAATAAATTTATATTGGATTGGGTTGGATTAAGCCAATATCCGGTTCATTGATATAAGATAAGAATATAGGTGTCAATGGATTAGGTTTGAATTGAAACCAATCTAAATCAAAACGAATTTAAATAGATTTGATGGTCCAGACATTGAATTAGACTGGTCCAAAATAATCCAAAATAAAAATATTTATTGGATTAGATTGAACCTGATCCATTTATAATAGACTCACATTGGACTGGATCAGGTTGGACCAAATCTAGTCCAACTGGCACCCCTGCCGGCATCCATAGATTTTCCCTTGTAATTTTTGTTAGTTTCTTATTTTTATAGTTGTGGTTTTGTTTAACAGAACGCTTACGCGGAAATGAACGAGTGGCAGTGTCGTCTATATATTTGTTCCTTTTCAGAGGCCGGGAGCAGAGAAAAGGCCAAATGGTATTAAGTCATTTTCTAATTCAGATTCTTGTCTTTTGAACCTTGGCCACCGTCCATTTATTTCTTTGACCCCTCCAAGTCTCCAAGGCCCCTTTGTCTGCTCCTTTCCTCTTAAACAATAATAATTAATTACTGCAATTTTGAATGAAAGAGACATGCCCTTGTTCTATGTATAGCCCCCGGCCGATGGCTTGAGAAGTTTGGGACCCACAACCAAACAAACCATTGGTGGGTCTGAAAAACTAAAAACCTGAAATTTCTATGTGAAGATGAGAAGTTTGGGACCCACAACCAAACAAACCATTGGTGGGTCTCGAAAACTAAAAGCCTGAAATTTCTATGTGAAGAGGTGTTTAGGGTTAAGTACACTGCAATCCAATGCAGAATTCTGAATGACAGTTCCTCATAGCTTAAGTAGTCCCCCCCTGCCCGTGAATTTGGCATCAATTCACGGTCAGGATTTATCCACTGTACAGTAGGGCTAAAAAATTATGACTTGGACTGATCAGTTATTCTCTCTTATATTTATTGTATATATCTTCTTCTAAATTCCTAAAAATGTTTTCTAGATTATTGTCCATTAAGGCTGTATTTGGTTGCTGTGAAATTTTATTTGCACTAATATAAATGCATAAGAGTGCAAATGAAAAAAAAATGCAAATTCTTGTTTAATTTTGTTTTGGGTTTTACTTTATTCTGCTTTATATCTTAATTTACTTCTTTTATACTGCAATCAAACAAAATAAACTAAAATTTAAAACAAAAATAGGTCAAAATTTACACTTAAATCATTTGTACTGCTATAATTTTGCATCAGTGTAAATCTATTTGCATTACAACCAAACACAGCCTAAATGCTTATCCATTAGATTGATTGGCATGCCCAGTGCCCCTTCTCTGGAATCTGGATGGGTTTATACTGTTTTCCTGGAAGCTTCCTAAGAAAAAGGAGGCAGTCAAGCTATAGACTATAGTGGGTGGTTGACTCCAAGTTTGGTATGTTAAGGGGGGTGGCCAGTCTGCAAATCAAAAGTAGTTTTGTATTTAGCAATCTTTATCCTGTACCTAAAATAACATGAGATACATGGTCGATATTGTAATTACTGTTAAGCAAAGACTAGCAATTATTCCTTGGTCCTGCAAGAATGTTTGTTTCTGCTAAAGGTAAGAAGAAGAACATAATAGTAAGAGAAAAAGAAGATTTTGACAACAGAATAGATATTTCATACACAAGTGCTGGTATTTGCATTATCAAACCCTTGCATTGATAATGTGGTTTGCTTTCCCAATTGATGAAACTATCGGCTACTGCTAGCCTTTTTGCACCAATGATAAATCAAAGTAAAAAAGCTTTGAGCCTAGAAGCGTGGCCCTGTAAATGGTCCAAAAAAAAACCATGTGCTGCTCTCTCTCTCTATCTATTTATCTATATATTTATATCTATCTATATATATATATTGATATTGTTTAAAATTCATTATGTATGAATTTTTCACGTTTTTCTTAAACTCATCATGACTTTTTAAAACCACCAGAGCCCCATGAGTATATTTCATTATCTAAAACTCACCTTTTATTAGATTTCCCTTAGTTCATCGTTAGTGATTATTAACAGTTGTCCACATAGGCATTTGAGTAAGTAAATTATATGATATGACCAATCAAACTTATTACAGTTTTCATAAAAAATTACGCTTGAACTGAGCCTAGACCCACACTAGACTGCAGCAATTAGGGGTAATTTTGTCCTAAAAATATTTAATAAGGTTAACTAATCATTTAAGAGTAGTTTGGTAATGTAAAATACTTAAACGAGTACGTAGACAACTTCTATTAATAATCACTACTTGTGGGCTAATAGAAATCTTAACAGAAGGGGGCTCTTTGGAGGTTCTGAAAATAGATAATATCCCTTATTTTTTAAGAAAGCTTTTCATTAAATGCTCGATGAAAATTAGTGGGTAGTACATTTGTTAAGAGAGTCTGGATCATCTACCAACAAAATATGTTCCAATACCTTCGTGACATGATTTGACATCAGTACATCTCATACATGGCAATTATGTTTAACTCTACAAAGGTACACATTATTTTTAGGGAAAATTGCAAATTAGTAGTCTGTATTTTAGGCGTAGTCTCACTTTGGTCCCTGTACTTCAAAATCGTGCTAATTTAGCACCTGAACTTTCAAAAAGTGCCAAATTAATCCAACATCGTTAACCGCCGTTAATTGATATGTAAAAAAATGCAAATGCCCTTCGGAATTCATTTAATTTTCTTTATAAACCAAATACATAAAAACTGTTGGTTGGATCACTCGGGAGTAGGGTCTTTGTTAGAATCTCAGAATTAATGCAATGAGTGCAGACAGTTAGTCATGAGAGAGAGAGAATCATCGATGCTTCTACCCGATTAGATTAGATATATGGATATTAATCCATGCAGGTGTGTTAGTTTCTACAGGTTGGGTTTAATTTCTTCTAAAAACTTTGGATTTTTTTTCTTCCCAACTAAATAATCAAGGGTGATCAGAATCAATCTTTACCAACTGTCCTAATTAGTTTTGACTTGATAGCCGTTCCAATCACAGCATTCATCTTTAAGCCAAACTTCAAAAGTGGAAAAGAGTTTTAAGTGGAAGATTGACATTCCTGAATCTGTAGTTTTGGTTTTGGGGGTGGCTGGGAGATTAGTGAAGGATAAAGGGCAACAAATAATGTTTGAAGCTCTAAAGCAAATTTTTATGGAAGATAGGACCTTTCAGAGAAGAGCTTCTATTTTGGTTGCAAGGGATGGGCCACTAGAGCAAAGCACAACTGGCAAGGTTTTACATTGCACTGGGTTTCTTTGTTATCCCAACTCTTCAAGCTCAGGGATTGGATCACACATTGCTAGAAGCAATGCTTTTTGGTAAGCCAATGATGGATACAAGGTTTGTTAGCATAACAGGGTCTGTAATTGTTGGCTCCAAGATGGGTTACACATTTTCACCAACTGTGGTTTCACTGAAGAATGCCCTTTATAGGGTATGGGGAGATAGAAGTGGTGGTACACTTGAGAAGAAGGGAAAGGTGGCTAGAGAGAGAGGTTTGACATTATTCACTACTTCTAAGAGTGTAAGATAGGTCACGCTGGTTGTGAACTGGTTGTGAACTGAATCAAAGTGAAAACTAAGAAACTGGTTGTGAACTGAATCATTGCAGCGGGATTGGTCACGCTGAATAAACCGTTGTGAACGGAATCAGTGATCAATCCTTTGAGTTTCTTCTTGCCTTTCTCGACTGCCTTCTGGTATTCCTCACTCACAGTTGGGTAGCACTTTCCCATGGCTACAATTCCTTCTCAAGCAACATAAATAGAAGACCAAAACCCTAAGGATAGATTGAAAATGGCATGAATAAACGATGAATAGTGCCTTGCAAAAGAAGACGATGAACAATGTCTTGCAGGAAGAAGACGATGAACAGTGACATCACGCGATACAGAAAACTGATGGACTACTAACGCCAACGACTAAACTAGCACGTTTTGAAATTCGAGGACCAAAGTGTGTGGCCACATAGGTTCAATGCTATTAGGTAGTGGCTAATGATGCTAAACTCATTCAACATCCCAGATAGAACTTCTAGCTAAATTGAATTGAAACTCTTTAAATTCTTCTTTCAATGTGAATAGTTAACCATTATTCATAGGGTTCCACAAACAATGAATGACACCTACTAGTATGTCATTGCTACCTTAACAACTTAAATTTTCCAGCTTGAATATTTCCATCTCCATTTACCATATAGTCAAATCCTTCTTTCATACAATGTCCCAAGGTCATGGTGAATAAGTCAACTCAGTCATATGTCCCACTAAACCAATGATGATTCATATGGTTACACTTGAAACTCTTTCTATATACCATACCACCTTGGCTTATAGGACATTCTCTCTCCTTATAGAGAGTGATTGATTCTATGTTGTGCATTCACCTCATAAGACACTACAGTTGATATGTGTATTCTTAACCCCTTGATTAGGGCATAAATATTTGCATCATCAAGCTATAATACTCCATATATAAGATATCCACGATGCCTTAGGCTTGAGGATTATCTGTATGATTAGAATGTTAGAAATAATTATTGACTTATTACTCCATGTAACTGTTCTGTCATGAGTCATGTTTGGTGAACATGTTCTCTAGTAGGCACTCACATATTTGCTTTAGTGTTTCTACACAAGCGACTTGAGATTCATCACCTCATAAAGCAAGCATAGTATTTGCTAGTCTATCTGAACTATCAAAGCTATTTTGATTGTCCTATGACTAGGAATCATTTTAGGATCTTTGTATCAGGTGAAAACATATCTCAATTTCTAACATACTTGGCAATATGTTTGCTTAACAAAGAAGCTACGGGCTATTCATATGAAACTAAAGTTGCAAATATGAATGATAAAAAATATCCATTAATTAATAAATGTGAATAGTACAAAAATTTTCCCTCTATAGTGTTACACAATTGTTTTTAAGGCATACAACTAACAAGAGTTTCTAGAGAGATAATATGGTGGGTCTTAAAAAAGAAAGGGGTTTAAAATAGGCCTATAGACCTAATAAAGGATATGTATGAAAAGGCAACAACTAATACAACCAATGTTAAAACACTAGTGGGAGAGACTTTAAATTTTACATTTACTATGGGTCTTTACCAAGATTTAGCATTTAGCCATTTTCTATTTGCATTGATCATAGATGAATTGACTAAACATATTCAAGAGGAAGTTCAATGGTGCATGTTGTTTGCGGATGATATTGTTTTAATTGATGAAACTAATGAAAGGTTAAATTCAAAATTAAAACTATGGACAAATGCCTTAGAAAGAAGAGGTTTTAAAATAAGTAAGACTTAATTAAACAGAGTATATGACCTAGAGATAACTCATGTGCCCATTTTTTGTACCTTGGTTTAATAATTCATAACAATGGAGAGATTGAGGAAGATGTCACCCAAAGGATTAAAGCAAGATAGGCAAAACGGAGTGGTGCTTTTGTACTTTTATGCGATAGACAAATACCACTTAGATTAAAAGGAAAATTCTATAAAATAATTGTAAGACTAGCTATGTTATATACAATCGAGTGTTGGGTAGTCAAGAAACAATGTGTCTAGAAAATGAATGTAGAAGAAATGCGAATGCTAAAATGGATGAGTGGGAAAATTATAAAGGATAGGAGACCACCAAATGTGTGTGTGTCTAAGAGAGAGAGAGAGAGAGAGAGAGAGAGAGGTTTAAGATGGGTTGGGCACGTGCATAGAAGACCACCAACTGTGCCAATAAGAAGTGATTTGTTACACATTAAAGGGGCTAGAAGAGCTCAGAGTAGACCAAAAGGAATATGAGTAGAAGAACAAGGAAAGATTTAAGAGCTAACAATTTAATAGTGGATATGGCATTGAATAGAATGGAATGACAAAATAGGATTCATGTAGCCACCCCATATAGTTGGGATAAGGCATGGATGATGATGATGGTGATGATGATGATGATGATGACCTCATACATGATGAGTCCCATTTTTATGGTGGGCCTAATCTCATGGTGAGATGTGTGGTGTCAAATTGTGTTGGGAGGGTGTTGGAGCATATTTGTTTGGCAAGTGATCCCAACTCTACTAAAGAAATTTGGTACAAAAGGTCAAGTATAACAAGAGAAAGTTTGCTTAGCGTGGAATATAATACTGTTACTTCATATTTGATATTCCAATTAGAGAATTGGAATTTCACAAATAATAATTGCCAGATTTAGTCTTCCATTCAACGTTCAGTATTGGTCCTCTCTACCAATGTTTTAAAAAGTGATCCAACACTGGAACTATTTTGGGCACCGGCTTCTGGGTCAGTAGTTTGGTCGCCTGGTTTGAATAGATCATCCGGTGAAATTAAAAAAGAAATAAAAATTAAAATAAAAATTGATTATTCAACTGCCTAGACCAACGGGTCACTGACCAATTTATTGGTTTTTGGGAGGTTCAGGGCTGTAATAGAACCAATACCGTAGCCGTTTTCTCAACCATCCAGGTCAGCAATGATTTTAAACCTTGCTCTTTCTATATTTGGAGAGTTTCTAGCATGGTTTTCAAAATCAGATCAGACCAGACGGTTGGACCGGAAAAACTGGAAACCGGTCATTTGATTGGTTTCGTTTTACCCCAGAATCATCTTTTAGTCAAAAACCGCTGATTTGGTCAGCAAACTACTGACTTAAGCAATCAAACTGTCCAACAATTTTTGGCTACTTTTTATTTTTTTTTGTCAAAATGGACCATCCATTCGATTCAAACAGTCAGACCGTTTGACCCAGGAACCAGACCCCTGAAAGATTCATTGTCTGATTCGGTTTTAAAAACCCTGATTTCTAGTTTTATTTTCTTTGTTTATTTTGGCATTAATTTTGAGATGGTCACTTAGCACTCATCCACTTAAAAGAAGACTAGGGATCAAACTCCTGGAACTCAAGCTCTCTTTGGCATAGCCAGTGGGCCATAGGTGCACCCAACTCTGCCCCACCTTCGAATCCCCTGTGATATGTAGTATATAATAAAAAAAAGGATTAAAAGAAAGAAAAAAAATGAAGGGCATAAATCCCGTATCAAAACTTCACAAGGATGATATGTGATGGAAAATATTTTAGGCCCAAATGCAAAACTGTGGCAATATTATAATGCTATGATGATGATAGGGAGTCAAACCATGGCCTAATCGTATTAACATTATGCTGGTTTTTGGGGGGTTGGAATCGAAGAACTTTGAATATAAGAGGCCAGAATATTTATTTTGGCCCTTAAATCAGGGCTTAGTGTAGACTATACACTACTCCCCTTTTGACTGGAACACTCCTTAAAAGACAAACGTATCCAAAATGTCGCAGCTCTGTGTTTACCAAGGCATTTCTCTCTCTCTCTCTTACGTGGCAAGTGGATAAACCTCACTATTCACCCATTTCCACGTAGGACGTAGTTTGACCACAACAAAAAAGAAAGACTCCAGACCCACATTTCCACTAGAAGGGTAGATTCCTCAAACAAAGATAATATTGAGCTAGTATTGATATTTGATAACCCATAAAAAAGTTGATTAGCATTAATATATAAATCCTCCATAATTATTCCAAATTCCTTTTTAATTAGTTTTGCTTTTCCTTTCGGAGGAAGGATTTGTCATATAAGTTCATGTTGGTTGATACGTTGTGACATTTGAGGAACAGGTTAAGGGAACCCAAATGTCCCCAAACTAACCTTGCAATAAGATATTGAATATCTTGTGGGCATCAAGGAATCCACTTATACAATACTCCAAAGTTCTTCTACCAAATAAGCTTAATTTATACAAGAACTTCTAGAACACCATTGTATAATATAAGTATATAACAAGGTAGATTAGTTATTAATTTATTAAAGTTTTCGATACTCAATTTCGTATATTATTTATTTATTTGGGTGGAGCCTTGTGCTGCAGCAGTTAGTACGTAAGTGTCACAGGTGAAATCACTGTTTCCACTCCCCTTATTCATGGCAAAAATAATTAATGTATTAAGAATTTAAGCCCCTGTTTGGGAATGCTTATTAGATAAATAAGTGCTTATGAGTATTTGGTGAAAATGGGTTTGCTTAGATGAGTCAGAAAATAATGAAAAACCGTTTAAAAATACTCATTCGGACTTATTTTCTGCAACAAGCACTTATACGGCATTTTTTTTCCCGAACTTCATGTAGGTGCTTATAAGTGTGGTTTCAGCTAGACCTGTTCACAGGCCGAGCTTTGGGTCAGGCCCATTAGAATTTTGACAAAAGCTAAGCCTGAGCCCGGCCCATGAACAGGTCTAGTCTTAGCTTAAAATAAATGTTTATTTGAATAAGTGCTTAAAAATAAGCACTCTCAAGTGGGGTTAAGATTGATCTCGTTTATAATTTTGGTAAATTAGAGAAGCAAGTGGGAATAAGGAAGTTTAATTGTGTACTTCACACAATCACACATGGATTTTTATTTTGATTTTCTAGTGTTAACTTTGTTCATGTTTCACTTCACCATATCTTCTAAATATTGTTTATTAAATAATGGTTAACTAGAGATAGATGTTTGTTCTTGTTGTTTGGACAAAAGGCAAAAAAGCAGGTCTGGATTTGAGAACTGTCTTTACAGAATTCTTGGCCCATGATGTCGTGGGTGGCAACACAGCAAACTGGGTCCTTGTGTTTCTTCCACTTTAACATATTTCCAGGTGGCAAGTTTCAGGCCAGTGCTTCTCTACCTTTCCGAATCAATGCTTCATTCTTTTCAACTTTTGCTCCATTAAAACATTCATTAAAGTTAAAAGCTTTTCATTCCGTAGGGGACACTTCCAATTACAGTGTATGGTGGAGTTTGAGAACTGTATATACGCGGCTAGTCTAGTCCAAAAGCGTTCATGGATTGGCTCCATTTGCTCTTAATTTCAAAAGTGTTTGGACTTTGGACGGTAGTTCTACCTGTTTGCTTGTCTCAAACAGCTTTGGCTTTTGGGTTACTTTCCACTCTCACCCATCTTTAATAAAAATCAATTAATCCGCTACAAAAAGCACTATTCACCTGCTCCCAAACAAAAAAAAAGCGGCCAAAGCTACTTGTGTTTTGCTTTGTTGTGGAGACTGGAGGGCTGACTTGGCAAATTTATAATTGCGATTTTTCAGCCAATGAGTGATGAAAAATAATATGGAATTCGGTGAGAGAGAGAGAGTGGGTCCCACATTTTGATCTGCTACCTCAGCCAGACCGCCCAACCTACTTTGCTATGATGGTGCCCTTATATATTCTATTATATATCTTATACAAGGTTTAAAATTTCAATATGTATCGAGCCGTGTTGGTTGATATGTATCATATGGGCGCCTTTCTAATATATCTTCATAAAAGGTGTTTCGGGTCAGAACCCAATTCAGAGAATAGACAGACGGGCCTTAAAACGATCTCTCTGAACCCGATTAAAAAAAAATAAAAATAAATACAGAAAAAAAATATCGATACAGGTCGATACACCGGTTATCGATATTTTAAACCTTAATCCTATGTATAATGAAAATTAGAAACCATCACTGAGCCCGAGTGGGTCCCTTATAAGGAGATTCTAAAATCAGCATGGGCCATGGGGTAGATGGTGGTGATCTCATCATACTCTTTAATTAGTTTTAGGTGGGGGCTCCGATCATGGTGCACTCATCACATGAAACGTGGCAGCTGATGGGATCATCCCATAGCAAACAGTTGAGCACTGCTAAGAAACTATAATTAATAATTATAATCAATTAAACAAAATGAAAAAGAAAATCAAAGAAAGAACAAAATGGGAAGAAAGAGACGTAATAAGGCCAGAATAAAACATAGCCCTTTTCTTTTGGGCCCACATGTGTAGGGGAATGGGCAACCTTGTTATGCCCATGAGCCCATCCCAGTTGGTGTCTGTCTGCTCTTTAAAACAACTAGAGAGAGCGCTCCTTCCTTCCATCCTTCGTATTCAAAACCAGCCATCTTTCTTACACAGAAGAAGGAGCGTATCAGCTGCTGCTGCCATGGAAAGCTCCAAACCTCTCTCCACCGAGAGTTTCTCCTACAGCTGGCTAATAAACCTCAGACCCTCGTTCGAAAGCCTGGGCGATTCCTTCAGGGCTTCCCTTGATGCCTCCGACGAAACCTCCTCCTTCATAGAGATGGACCCATGGCTGACACCCTCCAAGAGATTCCTGGGCGACGCCCAGGATTTCAGTTTCGACTTCCCCGTCTCGAAATCTCCCCTGAGTGATCTGGTTGACGCCGACGAGCTCTTCTCGAACGGCCTCCTCATGCCTTTCTTTCACGACAACCCAGCGAAGGCCTCGGATTCTGTTCCAACACCGCTCAGGTCCTCGTCGGAGTCCTCAAAGCTCGTACTCTCGACCAGCCGGAGTGCTTGTCCTTTCCTCGGAAGGTGGCAGCGGTCGTCCAAGAGAATCTTTCAGAAGTACATGGGTTTCCTCAGACCCCTGTACAAAAAGCTTCGAGTCTTGAGATTAGGTGCCAGAGGGGAGATTACCGATGCAAGGGTACGTCCTTTCGTTAAAAGCTGGGACGAGTCGCCATTACAGACGTCGCCCAGAGCGAGTAGTGCATATCCCACCGGTGATTGGTGCGCCATTGAGAGCTCCATCCACGAAGCAGTTCTCCATTGCAAAAAGTCCATCGGTACGTCCAAACTCCAAAGTCGTCGTCTCTGCTGGCTGATGATGATTCTCAGATTCATTGTCTTTGCGTTTGTGTAGTCTTCTGCTTTTTTTTCCTTTTCGGCATAAATTTCTGATTACTGTTTTGCTGTTTCTGCAGAAAAATGAGAGAGAATGTTGGACAGACGAAGAGGAAAAGGGAAAGAAAGGAGTGGGAGACAAGATACATGTGGAAAGTAGAGCGTGGGGGGTCTGCAAGGAGATCGATCCTTTCTTTACATTCGCTTGGTTTTTGTCTCTTTTTCCTTTAGTGTAAATCTTTGTCATTTAAGGTAGGAGTAGAAATTCGTGGCTGATCGGCCCTGAACATTTATTCCGTTCAAAAATTTATATAACAGAAAGGAAAACAAATTAATAGAATTAATTTTTCTTCTGTCTTCTTCTACACAAACACCCAATGAATCATCTCTCTCTCTCTTCTGGAAATTGTTTCTAGTGCTGGGATGATTGTCCTTTACTCATCATATAAAAGTGAATTGATGTAAGATTTTTCTTTCCTTATCAATTTGGAAAATAATTAAGAACTTTGAGTTTTGGGAAGAAATAAAGGGAAAAAGAAAAAAGAATTAGGATCAGATTTGGATGATTTTATTCTTGATCAATAATTTAATTTGCTGGGAATTGGTCTGGAAACAACTTCTGGGTTTAGGCATATTCTTGTCTTCTTTAATGGATTGTCTTTTGATTGATTATTGATTAAGAATGCATTCCATTCAACTAGAAAAAGGGTGGTGTGCTTGAATTTGAATCATCACCCTTCTAGTTTTTGGTATCTACTGAAACTTATTTGATGCAAATTGTATGTTGAGCGTTACAATTCATCCGGATTTCTAAGTTTCTGAACAGTTGAATTGAAATTAACTTATCTCAAAAACTACTATTAGATTTTTTTTTTTTTTTTGTGAATAAAACTCTGAAGAAACATCAATGGTCTGGCCTCTGGGGCATGTGGATGGTTTAGATTCTGGGGACCGGCCAACAATGATGGTACTGGCCTACTGGGGACCGGCTTAGCATTACTAAAAGGGTAGAACTGTGCTAACTATAGAACTTGGTACGAAATCAAGGGATGTTGAGGAAAGGTTTAAGCATCAATGCATTGTGAGAATAGGTGGGTTTCTACAAAAATGGGTGAGGACTGGTACAGTTACTGCTGTACATTGGAGGCTTAATCCAAGCTGAAAAGATCCTCTGGGGCTTTAATTCACTCCCACAAAAAATTGGGCATGCAGTTTTCTTGCTTTTACATTTTTATGAACTTGAATTTGTACAATTTCCTACACCCTCCACAAAAATTGGGCAGTTAATTTTCTTGTTTTTCACATTTTTATCAAGTTAAATTCACAGAATTTCCTAAACCCTAGCCTCCTCCCTGTTGGCTGTTGGGTGAGGTACTACAGCCCATTGTGGGAAGATGGGTTTAGTACTGATCAGGGTAGATCTCTATGGAGGACCATGGTATTTGTACATTTGCTGCACCATGGAGGACCATGGTATTTGTACGTTTGCTGCACCATGGAGGACCATGGTATTTGTTTTGTTCATCACTTCATCATGTAAACATTTAATTATACCTTGTTATACATGAAAGTATACTCTGTAAAACATGAACAAATGAAAAGTAAGGCATCTTTAGTGTGATTGGTTAAGATTTAATTTGATGTACAACCAACATTAGCGAATGCATTCTCATTGATACAAAATCAAAATGTGCATAAAAATAATGCCACACAGAAATTTCTGATTTTGGCATAATATCCAAAATAAAAAAAAAGATCTTGTTAATTTTGTCACATTTCACACAATTAAAAACCTTAATCCAGCAATTTTCATTCCCGAATGGGGCTATTAACACTTTTCCAAGGGACTTGCAAAATAAAAAACTGTATTGCCTAACCCAAAACATAAAAAAAACACATATATGGCACAAAGATCAAGATAAATGAAATTTTTGGGGTATTTTATAATATGGATGAGATATTGGTGGGTGTAATCCACACCACACCTAAAGGGGCATTTTCCAGGTGTGTTGTAGATCAATCAACACCAAGTGTATTGATTTTATACATTTCACATATAACTTGTGAGATCATGAATAAAAGTTATTATATTTTAAATATAAATTAAATTGAAAAAATAATACAAAGTAACAATAGATAAAATAAAACACTAATATGTAATTACTATTAGATATAACAAATATATTTATCATATATGTCAAATAAGGACAAAATATGTATACAATATGAATATATCTACTAATAAAAATCACTTTATTAATAAAAATTAGTAATATAAATAATGAAAATGGTTCAATGTTTAAAAACAAACATCCTAATATTATCTTGAAATATTAAAAATTATTAAAAAATAATTTATGAAAGAGAATGAGTTATATTTATTTTTAAAAGGAAAATAATTTACAAATAAAATAAAATAAAAAAGAAAAATACTTAACTATGATGAAGCCTAACAGAAAAATTATTACTATTTATCAATTCAAAGTAAGGTTGGTTCATACAAGTCTAACATCAAAATATTGGTTCCATTGGCCATACATACTAGTTTGTGTTGATATAAACACAAAAAAATAATCCGAAATTTCAACTAATATTTAAATAAAAAGAGTGGTACAAAGCATATTGCAGCTACAACATGCAAGCGATGCAAGAGAGATAGAGAGAGAGAGAATGAATCTGAGAAAGAGATAGAGAAACCCACATACTTTTATAGATCTATGGTTGAGTAGTGGATTTGTCAATAGTGATCTGGTGACATAGAACGAAGAAGGATATTGGCAGAGGAGACAGCCCCGGCAGAGAGGTGTTAGGGCTTATAGCAGTAAAAGAAAGAGTTTAAGACTTCATGCAATGCACCGGATCACTCCAACTGGGTTGGGCAACTATGGATGATCTCCATCTAAGAGATAAAAAGTTAGGAGGAGAAATTGGGTTATGGATGGTCTTGATCCATGGGATATTGTAGACAGAAACCGTTCACATTAAACCGAATGGCACAAGCTTTCGTGAACCAGAATGAAATGGTCTCATCCACGAGATGACCATGAAAATGAACACTGTCATAGTTGTTAATAAGAAAAGAAAATAGAAATACATGGTGGGTTTATAGAGCTGATATGGACAAGAAAGGCAAACATGGCTAATCTAAATGGTTATTTGCAAAATGCCTGGAATCCAAAGCTTGTTGTTCTAGGATGGGGGGCCGTCATTTGATAATACTTGAAGTGGCTGAACCGAAAAGCTTATTTCTTTGTTTTTTAGTGAATAAGATTTTAACAATATAGTTGGCTCCTTATATATATATATGTGTGTGTAAAAACAAAACAATAAATCT
Source organism: Nelumbo nucifera (assembly GCF_000365185.1). Next base: position 4,465,749 of record NW_010729082.1, read on the forward strand.
TTCGGTTCAGCAAATTCACTTCAGCTATTATCAAACAGCCCCTTACATTTCGGTGGTTGAACTTCATATTTTCTTTAATTTGGTTTTTTTTTTTTACGATGTGTTTGGTTTGAAAGAAGTAGGGAAAGGAAGGAAAAAGTAGGAAAACCTTCACAAACCTTGTATATATTTCCCTACCTTATCGGCCACTAGAAGTATACATTCCAAGCTAACTCAACCGTTAGGTCACATAATAACTACTTTTAACCTAGTTCAGATATCTAAGTTTAAAACGTCCTTAAATTTAAAACAATTAATATAAAAGAATTCTATTAGCTGGTAATGAATTTTCTCTTTCCTTTTTCTCTTCTTACATGCATTGAGAATGAGGATTCCTAATTAAAATCAAATAAAAATACGTACTTCCTTTTTATTTTTATAGTGAAAATCATGGTTTTCAAAACCAAACCGGACTGGATGGAAGGACTGGAAAAACCGGGATCTTGATCGATTCCGATTTACCCCAGAACTGTTATTTCACAAAAAAACTGTTGATATGGTCAGAACGGACCAACCATTCGGTTCGAATGATCAGACTGTTCGACCTAGGAACCAGACCCCTGATCGGTTTGGTTTTAAAAACCTTGGTGACAACTTGAAAAAGAGTTGAGAATTAATTTGATAATGAAATAGAAAAAAAATCTAACCAGATAATTCAGTAAATCAATTCAGGATTTCAATTCTAAAATAAATTTTATTATATCTTGTGCATTAAAGTTCAAATAAATAAAGCCTTAAAAGCCTACCTCTAACAAATCAGCTTCCCTCAACAACGAGAAAGTTTCTTTTTATTAGTGAGTAGATGGGATATACTTATTTTTATGCCACAAAGTTTTCAAACAGGAGATCACATCTCCACCCCACAAGGAGCCGCCCCACAATGCCCCACAGCACGCCTTGGAAATATCTCCCAATAATGACATCACATCTCCAATGATGTGGGGTGGAGATGTGAACTCTTCAAATAGATTATGCATGCAAAATTTTAGAATGTATTTACAGTGCAAATTTGAACCAGATAGAAATTTTTTACCCTGTTAAACTTTGCATTTACTATGTTTCATACTTTACCTACTGCAAATTTGCACTTTTTTGTCTAATTTGCCTTTGTTTACAATGCAAAATTTGCACCATGTTCTTTTTTTGGTAACAACACCACCTTCCTTTTATCTCAATTTACTCTCATAAAAGATGGGACCACATCATTTTTATTTCATACCTTACACCTCTCAAACAAATAACCACCCTCCTGTCCTGCCTCCATTCTCTTTTACATAAAGTGTGGACCACCATCATTTTGCTTCCTATTTCATTTATCACAAACAAACAAAGCAAAGTCAAATCTAAGAGCAAAAGTAAACCAAAATTTTGTGCACCCCATGTGCACTCCCCTACATTTACACTAGTGCAAATGAAATTCGAACCATAAACAAAATGAACCTATATCACTTATAAAATACAGAATTAGAACATCTCAAAATCAAATTTAGTCAGTCTTTTAAATGCCGTTTGCCTCATACCTGTCCTGACTTTCATAAACTATGACAACTAACTCAAACCGCTTGCTGACTCCGAAATGTGGTAGACTTCTGTGACCGTCTTGAAATGTATAGAGTTAAAATCATAAAATGTATTACAAATATGATGTAATCTTATATTTGATGATGATGCATTTGACTGTTGCTGATTTGTTTCAGTAGAGGTGTAGAATTATTATTAGGGCATGTTCATTTCCTCTTAACTCTTATCTCTAAAGAGGTGTCAAAATGGATATTTGATCAATTTCAAAATTCAGAATCTACAGAAAGAAAAATTCACCAATACCAATGTATCTCTTAATGTAATCATTGCAATTTCAGATGTTACACCTCAAAGAAAACAAACATACCTTAGTGTGATGTGATGTTAATCTCAAAAAATGAAGAAAAAAGAATTATAGCCCTTATGAGGGATTCATGCCTACGATCAAATATGAAAAAAGAACAAGATCTCGCCGTAGGTTTCACGTCCAAACAACATGGGTAAATTTAATACATCTTTTTTCTCTTTCTTCACTTATTTTCCTCTCTTTCTCTCTCCCCACTTAACTGATCATTTATTTCTTCCTCTCTCTCTTTCCTATTGCACATGCAAATGTACGTCAGCATAAGCAAAGAAACTAACAAGTATTCGAAGCCAAAAAGAGAAAAAGGAATGCCGTGCCATTGTAGTAAGCTAACATATGTTGGCTTGCTAGACGAGCCGTATAGCGAGGAGATGTAAACGACCCTGGAATGTTTGTCACACAACACATGGGAGCATATTAATTTGGGGGCCCAAAAGGAGCTCCATGTGTATGTATTGTCCACCAAAAAGAAGGGCTCCGTGTGTCCTTCATCTGCCCTCTTTTTATGGGACAAGATTTAGCTCACTAGCCCCCTTGCATGTGTGTCAACTACGCCCTTTATTTCGTGCTTCTCTTTTACAAGTTAAAGAGAAACAATCACACAATAAAGACTTAACCCTTTAAATCATTGCTGGCCCATAAAGGGTTGATGTGGGCTGGATCTGATTCCTGATTGACGGTCCCAATTGGCCACATCATTTTTCTGAAGGGGGGTAGGTTCAGCCATTTAAGAAAAGAAGTCTGAATGACTCATCTAGGAAGCTTTTCCTCCCTTTCTTTTTCCCTATACAGACATATGCATATGCTGGTTTCCCTTTTTGTTTCAGTGTCATTTATCCCAACTGAGAACAACTTTTTCCCCAGTTCAATTATTTTCCTTCATACATGAATGAGACAACATGTGAAAGGAAGCCCTTTTGCAAAGTATTTTAATACAGTTTCAGGAATAGATGGTTAAATTAATTAATACTTGATTAGTTTTAAGTGGAATTGATCAAATATGAGAAGTTAATTCTTGCTAATTATGACACTGCAATTAACTATTGAAATGCAAATAATGATCACCTACTCTACTTGAAAAGAAATGAATGTATAGCACATGTCAATAAGACAGAGGTTTTATCATTCCAGCACAAGCTTATGTGATCTCTCACTAAAGAGCTCTTGGGGGTGCCTAGGAAAGTTCACTTCAGTGTTAGGGACCACTAGTACTAGGGCTTTTCAGTTTGATAGTTCCAACTTGTATTGTATAATTGGTATGTTATGGGAGGTGGGTTCAAGTACAACTAAATTATGGCTTGGCCTGAGAATTGTGTAGCAGGAGCCATGCTGTAACTAGCTAGTGTTGCTAGCTTGGTACTATCAACTAAATAGACAATGGCTATTTTTTAAGGCACTCTGCATGATGTGGCTGCAACATGGACTATCAAAACTGGCCACGTGGCTAACCACCTGAGTTTTCTCCATGGCAGGAGCCAGGAGGAGACCCCTTGTACTGCAGCCACTGTATAACAAAAACAGACAAGAAAGTTATTCGTATTATAGAGCTTGTTAGGGGTCATTGGATAATGGTTGGTGTGGCTCAACTGAACAACTTGTTTCCTTGTCTCTTCTTTTTTTTTTTTTTTTGGTGAATAAAATAGTCATGGAAGAAAATATTTAGGTGGTATAGCAATCAACCCAACTTCCCATTCAGCCATTAAGGAGACCACAAACTACTTACTGACTTATTCACTAAAGGACAATGCAAAAAGTGATTATACAGTTCAGCCACTTGAGTCATTATCAGATGGCCCCTTAAGTTCAAAATTATCAACCCACGTATGCATCTCTTATTTATGGTCCAAAAACTCTACAAACTTTGATATCTCAAGAAAACACAGAGCAAAAAATATATATAATAATAATTAAAATAAGGGTGGACAATGTGGTTAAAACAGTAGGAAGGATAGCCCGGGGTACAAGGAGTTAGTCACATGGGAACAGGCAAGACAGGGGAACATGGACAAAATGTGCTAGGAGAAACGCCAGGGTTGATAGCATTGCCTCTCTGTTTCTATCTACTTGCTTTTGTTTTCATCCTTGAATCTTCCTATTGAAGAAGCATGATCAAGTGTATCACAAACTTTCTCTTTTAGCAAGAATTGGCTACTTGTGCTGTGGGGACCAAAACCTTATTCCAAGCTACAATAGCAGCCTCTCTCCTTTTGTTTTTTCCACTGTTACAACCAAATCCCACAGACTATGGGTCCTTCATCATAGTTGCTTGAAAACTGAAATGCAGGATTTCTAAATAACAGTCAGTCAAGGTCCTCAAATCACTGAGGATGCTGGATTTCATCATTTTGATCATTCATAAGAGACATGAGAAATCAAAACATTCACTAGAATGCATTGTTTCATAAAGGATATTTGTGTAAGATAAATATAAAAGGGTGTCATTAGCACAAGAAACTGAATCTCAGAGCTAGAATTATTATAACCAGTTTGGAATGGGGAAGGAGGCATTCTTGTCACAAACCCACACAAAAGGACAAGTCTTCTTGCAATAACAAAAGAGATTCGTCCATACATGGGGGGAGCATGAGCTTGCTATATGCTTTCTGTCGGGACTGTCGGCCTTCAGTCATTGTTTCAAGTAACAGGTCACTGAACAATGCCTGCAAGTGTACTTATTCACAACACAAGGTCAAGGTCCTCAAACAATGGGGGGCTGATATTCATTTGAACACTTAGAAAAATCATACATTCACTGATGTTCATGTGTGTCAAAGTATAGCAGCAGCTTATTCAGAGGAGCAATTTGAAATCTTGGGCAGCCATCGCCGGTTTGAGACAATAGCCTCGTGGATAGATGATGTAATCAAAAAGAGACTTGGATATGAGATCTCATAAAATTCACCTAATACAGCCTGATTAAGGGGGGGGGGGGGGACCAAGATGTTGACTGTCATGAATGTCGGTCTTAATGTCACTGCTACAACCAACATAACAGCACATCAAGGGATGCATGATGTGCTTCATGGTTGAAGATATGCAAATGAGAATAAATATGGCTGTCACAGGGATAAGGCCCTCAAGTTTGAAGATAGATGATTCCTTACATCCGACCTCTGAAGTGTAAGAACAAACAGTAAGACAAGCTTAGGTCATTAGAGGAGAAAATTCATAACACTGTGCAAATTATTAAAGTGTAATAGTCAAACTATTAAGCAATTTTCAGATCCTGACAAGGATACGTTTCCAATGGCAGGCCTCATTTATTTTGTGGTGCAAAAGAATTGTAAATTAGATATACAGTACGTAGCAGTTAAGTAATCTAGATATGGAACAGTCTAAAATTTCAAACCATTGCTTACTCTTAATGAAATAATCTAGCAGGGAAAATAGGGATACAATGACACTCGAGAATTTTGATATGCAACTCCGCTTTAACATTTGGAAATGACATGTCCAATTAAATGAGTGTGGAAGAAATGTATGCTGATATGGATATGTGGAAAAACTAGAGAGGATAGGGTCAAAAAAATGATGTCATTTGAAGGGATCCAGGAGTAGCTCCAAAAGGCAATAAAATGAGAGAAAGTTGACAGCAACCATAAGAAGTGATCTGTTGCAAGTTGAAGGGGCAGACATAGATTGAAGTAAGTAAGAAATGATTTAAGCACTAATAATTTAACAATGGATACGGCATTAGAACGAATGGATTGGCTAAACAGGATTCATGTAGCTAACCCCATATAATTGGAAGAAGGCTTGCATGATGATGAACTCCACCTTACATTTGAAATTTTTACAACTGTAAATATTCAGAGAATATGCTTAAGCATGGAAATATCTTCGTGTGCATATTTCACCAAAGAGGCTTCCTACTTAAATGGGGATATGGAATATGGATCTAAATTCTATGGAAAATCTACTACCTTTTCTCCTTGACCTTATCTGAAGACTGAGAAAATAAATGGTTAATGTACAAACTTCTATTTCTTAGTATAATATAAGTTCTGCTTATCATACAACAAAAAAGAAAAGAAAAAACAAAACATAAAGATAAGAAAAAGTACAGAGTACCATCAGGCACATTCCTCTTCAATACAAAAATACAGTAGTTCCTTCAAGGAATTTCATTGTTGTTTCTTTGTCAGTTCATCAATTCTCATTTACTATGTTCAATGTAGTTCAGTTGATTCTGATCTTTCTAAATCTACATAATGAACATATTGATCTACGACATGAATAGATTGTCCTATTGAAAATCTTGAATGGGTTTGTATTATACTGGATTGAAACATCTCTTGGACAGAAGTAGAGTTAACATCATACCAGGGAAGCCTAAAGGCAAAATAGACATTTAACAATGGATACATCATTAGACAGAATGGATTAGCAATACAGGATTCATGTAGCTAATGTTGGATTTTAATCTCATAAGAGATTAAATCCAATGGGTTTGATTGGTCAATTACATGAGAAATTGCACTTGCACACTTGATTGAAAAATCAATTTTTCTTTTACAAAACCCAGTTTTGAACTTGTCCCACATTGGAAAATTACATGTTTTGTTTTCAGTATTTCAGTAGGAGCTGATTTACATTCCTTAGAATTAGTAGAGGAGAATATGGGGATTCAATATTGCGCAACGCGCGCACACGCGTGTGTGCGGCGCAATGAGGCGCTTTAAAGGCGCACTTTGCTCGCTCGCGATGGGTAGCTTTGGTTTTGGTGCGTTGCTGACCGTTGATCACCGTTGATAAGATCAACGGTCACGATTCGATCGGGAGTGATCAAGAGGCACAATTCAAAGTTAACAGTCACTAACTGTTAACTATTTTTTAAACAGTCACAATGTTTGAAATTGTGACTATTCAAGGTGCCTTCTCTAAACTAGCACCTACCTTTTCTTCATACCTCTTCACAAATTATTTAAGGAGCATGGATCAGACTCCAAAACACAAAATTTCGAAATTCACTCTCTCTCTCTCTCTCAGTCTGGTTTGCTACAGTCTCATAGAAGGTTTCTTTGGAGACTCTTCAAATTTGCTGGTTGTAGATTCTCGCCCAAGGCTCTGTTGTATCCTGGGAACGAATTTTCCTGTAACCCAACTGCAAGCTCAGTAAAACTGAGTGGGGGCAAATAACGTTCTAAAGACAGTGTCTTCAAACGCGCCTCAGAGCTTCTCCTCCAAAGTTACAGTGACCCCATTTTTCCCCAACAATTTTACAACGTTATCCTGCAATGGAGGCGGAAGCAAGCATGACTTCGATCAAGATGATGAACCAAGATCTTGTTCGACTAGACCAGTTTGATGGAGCAAATTTCAGCCGATGGCAAGACAAGATGATATTCTTTCTGACCACACTGAAGCTTTACTATCTGCTGGACCCGAATCTGCAATCACTTCTTGAATCCACTGACAAAGACTCAGAGAAACTAAAGAAGGAAAGTGCAAAACAAGAAGAAGACTCACTTCTGTGCCGATGACACATACTGAATGCGTTATCAGACCGGCTCTACAACTTCTACAAGGAACTTACATCTCCCAAAGAAATCTAGAAGGCCCTGTAATTCAAATACAAGGTGCAAGAAGTAGGTACGAGTAAGTATCTTATTGCAGAATACTTTGACTTCACCATGAACGACCATAAACCCATATTGGAGCAAGTTCATGAACTACAGGTGATAGTCAACAAAATTCGATCCCTTAACATCATCCTTCCTGAATCTTTCCAAGTGGGAGCAATAATTGCCAAACTTCCACCCTCTTGGAAGGATTATAGGAAGAAGCTTCTGCACAAGGCTGAAGAACTTACCTTGGAGCAAATTCAGCAACACCTTTGTATTGAAGAAGAGTCTCAAATTAGAAACAATAGGAATAAGACCCTGACCAGTATGCTGAACTTTAAGGTCAATTTTGTGGAAAACGGATCGAAAAAGACTAACCCTGCATTACAAGTAAAGAAGAAGGATGAGAACTTCAAGAAGAGCAACAATAAGAAATGATCCTGCTATGTTTGTGGAAAGAAGGGGCATTATGCCCGAGTCTGCCAACATCGGAAAGGCGGAACCAAGTCTGCAAACATGGTAGAAGACAATCTCGTGGCCATGATTGCTGAAGTCAACATGGCAGAATCGTCTTCTGGATGGTGGTTTGATTCAGGCACCACAGTCCATGTTTGCAAGGACAAGTCCTTGTTCAAGATATATGAAGAAGTGACTGATGGCCAGGAGATACAGATGGGAAACCAAACATGTGCCAAAGTTGCTGGAAAATGCAGTGTAGAGTTGAACTTCACATCCAGAAAGACATTGACTCTCTTGAATGTTCTCCATGTTCTTGACATTAGAAATAACTTGGTCTCAGTAAATCTTGTTTGTAAGAGGGGATTCAAAGTTGTCTTTGAATCCGACAAACTAATCCTATCCAAGAATGGGATGTTTGATGGAAAATGATATGGTTGTAATGGTATGTTCAAATTAAGTATTAATGAAGGAAAAGTTTCTACTTATATTGTTGATTCTTTCTCTTTATGGCATGATAGATTAGCACATTTGAATTTTAAATCCATAAAGAACACGAGCAAACTTGGTATAATTGCTTACAGTAATGAATCAACTGAAAAATGTGAAATATGTGTAAAATAAGAAATGGCTAAGAAACCTTTCCCTAGTGTTGAGAGAAATTCTCAACTTCTATAACTAATCCATTCTGACATCTATGAACTCAATGGTGTATTAACTAGAGGAGGTAAGAGATACTTTATAACATTTATAGATGACTTTTCTAGATACACTTATGTCTACCTTATGAGAACTAAGGATGAAGCCTTTGACATGTTTAAAGTATATAAGACTTAAATTGATTATCAACTAGAAAAGAAAATTAAAATCCTTAGAAGTGATAGGGGTGTTGAATACTTTAAAAGTGAGTTTAATTCTTTCTGTGAAGAATTTGGAATAATACATCAGTGTTCTGCTCCTTAAACCCCTCAACAGAATGGCCTGGCTGAAAGGAAAAATAGAACACTTACAGAAATGATAAACTGCATGTTGTTAAAAGCTAATGCACCCTTAAACCTGTGGGGAGAAGCACTTCTTACAGCCTACCATTTACATAACAGAATTGTTTCTAGAGTTAATAACAAATGCTCATATGAATTATGGATAGGAAGAAAGCCTAATTTAGCATATCTAAAAGTGTGGGGGTGTTTAGCATATTATAGAGTTCCAGATCCTAAAAGAACCAAATTAGGACTCAGAGCTAAGAAAAGTGTTTGTTGGATATGCAGAACATAGCAAGGCCTATAGGCTTCTAACTTAGAGTCCAACATAATAATTGAAACTAGAGATGTTGAATTCTTTGAAAATAAGCTATACTCTGAATCTACAGAAAATGAATCTATAGGAAAAGATAGAGAAACTTAGATCTCAATACCTATTGATAATAATGAGACTGAAAGAAGAAATGACACAACTGTAACACCTACAATAGGACTTAGAAGAAGTYAAAGACAAAGAACAGAGAAACACTTAGGTTCAGATTTTATCTCTACTCTGTCAATTGTATTTTTGGTTGAAATTGATAGAGAGAAGATTTTAAATAAGACACCTATTGTCCTAAACATTGAAAATGATCCAAAAACTTACAATGGGGCCATGACCTCTAGAGATGCTGCCTTTTGGAAGGAAGCTATAAATGATGAAATGGATTCAATAATRTCAAATAACACATGGGTACTAATAGACTTGCCTCCATGATCAAAACCAATAAAATGTAAATGGGTGTTTAGAAGAAAATACAACATTGATGGAACTGTACAAACTTTTAAGGGTAGATTGGTAGCCAAAGAATTTAGTCAAAAAGAATGGATTGATTACTTTGATACCTATGCACCAGTGGCTAGAACAACTTCTATTAGAACACTCCTAGCATTAACATCCATTTATCACTTATCTATTCACCAAATGGATGTTAAAACCGCTTTCTTAAATGGTGATTTAAATGAAGAGGTTTATATGGAACAACCAAAAGGATTTGTTTTTCCTGGAAATGAGAAGAAAGTCTGTAAACTAGTTAAATCATTATATGGATTAAAACAAACACCTAAACAGTGGCATGAGAAATTTGATTCTTGCATCCTATCTTTTGGTTTTAAACATAATAGTGCCGATAGATGCATCTACTCAAAATTCACTGAAAATTATGGAGTAATTGCATGTCTTTATGTTGATGATATGCTTATTGTGGGCACCAATATGGTTGACATAAATGAAACTAAAAACTACTTATCCTCTGTCAAGATGAAAGATTTAGGAGAAGTAGATACTATCTTGGGAATAAAAGTTAAAAAGCATAGTAGGGGCTATGCATTAAGCCAATTACATTATATTGAGAAAGTACTTGAGAAATTTAAGCATTTAGGGTTTAAAGAATATAGCATGCCATATGATTCTAGTATAAAGCTAGTAGAAAATATTGGTAGAGTAATTGCACAACTTGAGTATGCTATTGCAGTAGGAAGCTTGATGTATGCTATGCTTTGTACCAGACCTGATATTGCATTTGCAGTAAGTAAACTTAGTCGGTTTACAAGTAATCCCAGTGCAGAGCACTGGAAGGCAATTGGGAGAGTTCTTGGGTATCTTAAGAGAACATTGGAACTCGGTTTGTTTTATTGTGATTATCCAGCTGTACTAGAAGGGTACACTGATGTAAGTTGAATTACTGGTAATGGAGATAACAAGTCCACATCTGGATGGATTTTCGTCCTTGGTGGGGGTGCAATCTCTTRGGCATCCAAGAGACAAACTTGTATATCTCACTCGACCATGGAATCCGAATTCATAGCCTTAGCGGTTGCTGGAAAAGAGACTGAATGAATTAGGAATTTATTATTGGATATAAAACTTTGGCCTAGTCCTATGCCTCCAATTTCCATTTATTGTGATAGTGAGGCAACTTTGTCAAGAGCCTACAGTGGTACCTACAATGGTAAGTCCAGACATATAAGTCTGAGACATGAATTTGTTAGGCAATTAATTCAAGATGGAGTCATCACTATAACCTATGTGAGGTCAAGTAAAAACTTGGTTGATCCTCTTACCAAGGGCTTGGCCAGRGAATTGGTAAGAATGACAACCAAAGAGATGGGATTAAAATCCTTTACTTAGTCACCTATAATGGTAACCCAACCTGAACCGAAAACCATCAGTATTGGGTTTAATGGGTAACAACAAGTTACAACAATGTGACTGTTAGCATTGACATTGAGAAATTTCCCATCACAACATAAACAATGCTGTCTGTTATGATGAGAGGTTGAAATAAACTCTTAATGAAGTTCTGAAATGTATAAAATAACGGAGCACATAGTGGAACTTCACCTATATGAACATAGAAGTGGTGCCGCTTCTCATGAGAGTTTGAGTTTGCTCTTGGGATTGTTCATGAAATCAGGAAAGAAGCACATGGCCATAACAGTGCTGAGTAAAACTTGATACTCTTGCAGAGACTGAACATTTTGTGTGTATAGGTGTCTCCGGTCTGTCTTGAGAGTAATTGGTTTAAGGTCTTACCACCAATAACTTTGACAAGACTCTGAAATAACTATACTAACAAGAGGTTTAAGTTGATAAACACCTTTTGTATGCATAATTGTGTCATAGTAGTTTGGATTGAGAGAGAACTATGTAATTGATCAATCAATGTGGGGGATTGTTGGATTTTAATCTCATAAGAGATTAAATCCAATGGGTTTGATTGGTCAATTACATAAGAAATTGCACTTGCACACTTGATTGAAAAATCAGTTTTTCTTTTACAAAATCTAGTTTTGAACTTGTCCCACATTGGAAAATTACAAGTTTTGTTTTCAGTATTTCAATAGGAGCTAATTTACACTCCTTAGAATTAGTAGAGGAGAATATGGGGATTCAATACTGCGCAACGCGCACGCACGCATGTGCGCGCGTGTGTGCGGGGCAATGAGGCGCACTTTGCTGCTCGCGATGGGTAGTTTTGGTTTTGTTGCGTTGCTGACCGTTGATCACCTTTGATGAAATCAACGGTCACGATTCGATCGGGTGTGATCAAGAGGCACAATTCAAAGTTAACAGTCACTAATTGTTAACTACTTTTTAAACAGTAACAATGTTTGAAATTGTGACTGTTCAAGGTGCCTTCTCTAAACCAGCACCTACCTTTTCTTCATACATCTTCACAAATTATTTAAGGAGCATGAATCAGACTCTAAAACACACAATTTCGAAATTCACTCTCTTTCTCTCTCAGTCCGGTCTGCTACAGTCTCACAGAAGGTTTCTTTGGAGACTCTTCAACTTTGCTGGTTGCAGATTCTCGCCCAAGGCTCTGTTGTATCCTGGGAACGAATTTGCCTGTAACCCAACAACAAACTCAGTAAAATTGAGTGGGGGCAAATAACGTTCTAAAGACAGTGTCTTCAGACGCGCCTCAGAGCTTCTCCTCAAAAGTTACAGTGACCCCATTTTCTCCAACAGCCAACCCCATATAATTGGGATAAGACTTGGATGATGATGATGATGAACTGTGCCTTAACATTTGAAAGTTTTGACAACTGTTAATATTCAGAGAATATGCTTAAGCATGGAGATATCTTCATGTGTATATTTCACCAGAGAGGTTTCCTACTAAAAAGGGATATGGAACATGCATCCAAATTCTATGGCAAGTCTACTACCCTTTCTCCAATTCTCCTTGACCAAATCTGAAGACTGAGAAAATAAATGGTTAATGTACAAACTTCTATTTTTTTTTTTTGGTTAAAAACTTCAATTTCATAGTGTAGTATAAATTCTGCGTATTACACAGAAAAACACAAAGGTAAGAAACACAACCAGTTTGCAGAGTACCATCAGACGAATTCCTTGTGAATACAAAAAAGTACAATAGTTCTTTAAGGAACTTCATTGTTGTTTCTTTGTCACATAATCAATTCTCATTTACGATGTTGATTGTTGAATGTAGTTCACTTGATTCCATTGTTTTTAGAACTACATAATGAGCATAATTATCTATAACATGAATAGACCGCTCTGATTGTAAATCTTAAATGGGTCTGTATAATACTGGATTGAAACATCCGTAGAATAGAAGTAGAGTTAATATCATACCAGGGAAATCTAAAAGAAAATAGACATTTAAGATGTTATGAATGCAAAATTCAGGCAAGCATGTAATTTATCTCTACTGATACCTAAGTCAGGAAAAGAATGCACACATCGTTCAATTTTAGGAGTACTTGGAAAAGTAATTGAACAGAGAATAAGATGTTGGAAAGGTCACATTGAAGATCATGTTGTAGGAGATTAATACACTTCCTATTAACTATTAGAGAACCGAAGCAATCTGTAACGTTCAGAGGCTTCAAAGTCCTTGATGGGTGGACTTTCTGATTGCCTCAAGAACGCCTATAAATAGAGACGGTCACCACACGGCGGGGAATCCATCTCAATCACTTTTTTCTCATATTCTTGGAGGCCTGGAGCCGAGTGGAGAGCGTCTGAGACCAAGAACGGTTGAATCAGATTTTGCAACCCCAGAACAGCCAAATGGAAGGTATGGCTCCATCTTAAACACTTATTTGCAAATTTTAGTTGTTTAATGATGTTTTAAGCCGATTTCTGGTTAAAAAATTCTTCATGAGATGAATTCAACACACTACTTACGATGTGTGTTGGTGCTTGTATTTATAGCTTTAGTTAGAACAGAATGAAAGAGATAAGCTGTACAGGTTGGATTTGTTACAGTGAGGATAGAGTACACAGATAAGAAGAAGAGTTCTTATTGAATTCAGCTTTCTTGAGAGGCTGGGGCAGAGTGTGTGGGCCTTCCATGAATTGCATGAGCTGCTATTCGTTCAACACACCCCCGCAAGTCGAGCGAGGGGTGAGCCACATTCAACTTGTGACAGAGTTCTTCAAAGCGACCAGCTGAAAGCCCTTTAGTCATGATGTCTGCAAGTTGGTCAGCAGTGGAAATGAACCTCACAGTAAGAAGGCCCTTGGAAACATGATCATGAATGAAGTGCACTTCAAGTTCAATGTGCTTGCTGTGATTATGAAAGACAGGATTGGCAGTAAGGGTGTCAATGGATCAGTTTTGGATTGGATAGATCCAGACTAATGGTCCAAATTGGATTGGATTGGACCTGATTTGTCCATAAGGAATTTATATTGGATTGGGTTGGATTTTAATCCAATATCTAGTCCATTGACATAAGAGTATATGTGTCAATGGACCAGATTTGGGTTGAAACCAATCTAAATTAAAATGAATTTGAACATAAGATAAAGAATATATTCATTGGATTGGATTGGACCTGGTCCATTTCTAATAGATTCAGTTTGGACTGGATCAGATTGGACCAAATCCAGTCCAATTGACACCCCTAATTGGCAGAGAGATATATAGATCCAACATTATCACACCACAGGGTGGAGGGAGTAGGGTGCTCACAATGAAGTTCTTTAAGTAGTGAGCAAAACCAGAGAAGCTCGAAGGAAGCCACTCTACGTTTCTCAGATTCTGTACTTGATCAGGGCACCATGTTCTGTTTTTCAGTATGCAACGATCACCAGGCCTGAAATTGCCTTTTTAGTGAATAAGGGCTACGGCTACCAGTTCATGCAGTAGCCCACCACCATTCATTGGTCATTGGTTAAGCAAATCCTTCACTACCTTTAAGCGTACATACAATTTCCCTTCAATTTCTTATCAAGAAATCTCCTTCCTCTGTCCTACATTTTTACACTTGGGATGTCTGAATTATCTCTGTAATGCTCCAGTAAACTTAAGGTAGAAAAAAAATTGAAATAAGAAAAGATGGTTATTTGAAATCCACCTCCTATGGGTGGCACCAACCTTAGAGGTTTCTGTTCCAGTTTTAGTAATCATCCATAACCAAGTTTGATGACTCAGTGGGTTAGTGATTATTAGGCGGTGTTTGGAACCGGTGCTGTTTTCTCAGTCTAAACGGCACTGCATAGGTATGCCATTTTCTCAGAAAATGGATTTTTTTGGGACCATTGCTGCCACATAGATGTTTTTTAATGCCACATCAGCATACTGTTGCTAGCAACAGTAGAAAAACAAGAAAACATAAAAAAGGGTATTTTCTCATACTATGTCTGTGTCTTCTCCGATTTCCAAGGCATGGTCTAAGAAAACATTTTTCAGGAAAACGCCCAACCAAACAGTGAATGCTTCTTCAGAAAACAGATTTCAGACATAGCACTGATGTGGTGCCATTTTTCAAGAAAATGGCATCAGTTCCAAACACCTACTATGTAGATTCATAAATTTGCTTAAATGAAAGGATCTTATAATGGATGAGATGAGCACATCCTGAGCCAAACCAAGTGGGATCAGTAAAATTAAATTGCCAACAGCCTCACACCTCTGAAATGACTAATTTGTTCGAACAAAATTCATGACCCCTCCACTCAAACATCTTCAGCAACTCAGGAATCATGGTTATACATGCAATGTGCATGGATATGGGATACAACAGGTGTGGGGTCAGTTGGCAGAGATTGGATATCAAAGTGGTGGCTTTTGTCTGAATACATGAATGCATGAATGTATCTTAAGCATCATTGCATGTTTGTACCTCTGTACTCTACCAAGATTAATTTCCCTTGTACGTTTAACCAAAGCTAAATCTTTAGCTGAGGTAAGAGACTTCATATGGCAACATAGAACATAAGCTTGACCATACAAGCAGATCATGTGGGTAGGAAGTTTAAGAAAATTTTTGATTTCTTTTTGCTATACTTGAATATTCTAGAGAAGATTTTCTCTATATATGGTAGCTTAACTTTCAGATCTCTTCTTCTTGAATGTTTATGATTCAATTGAAGGCTCAGACCATTCTCCTTTTGACAGGAGTCAAATATTGAAGGCTTTATGTCCCATTGAAAGTATCATTCTTCTTATGGATGACTATACAGGATATGATGCTGGAATATCTTATAACCAATCAATCGGTATCATAAAAGTGGTAACCAATCAAGTGACATTTATCAAAATTCACAGCGAGTTTTGATTGGTTAAAGCTCTTTTGGTGTTATGTTGTTTTAGCAGCATATTTGTTATATTAACTTGGGGGCTAGACTATAACCCTTACTGTAGGTGCTCAGCCTAACACAACCAGGCTAGGCCCACGATCACCCCCACCAAAATTGAGGATTTTCCACAATATGAACGGTTTTCTTTTTTAAAAGAAAATATTTTATTTTTGTTTTAAAAAATAAGAAAAACATTTACATTGTGGAAAGCCCCTTTAAAAGTAATATTATGAAGCATTTGAACTCTTAGATAAGAATCACAACCATTCATCTTCCTGCCTTTGGTTGTTTCCAAATTAGTGGAGTAAATGGTCTTGGGCAAATGACTCAGTTATCCAAGTTCACTGTAAGAATTTCCTAGTTTTCAAATAACTAGCTAACTATAAGGCCTCCTCCGTTTTGCATAATCTGGGCAAGTGATTATTCCTGAGAAGCATTATTCAGGTAATCACAAATGTAACATTCGACTTGGCCAATGATTACTCAAATAAGGTAATTGGTGTTTTTGGCGGGTGGATAAATAATTTACCCATATTGATTACCCGATAATACTCTCCGAAATTATTATGGGCCCCATTATAACAGTGGCCAAACATGGGATTATTGTATTTCTATGAGACCCACCTACTAACGAGACCTAAGGCTTAGTTCATTTTTTGGGGTATGTAGTCATATATTTGAGCAAATGTTTCCTTGGAAAATACTTGGATAAATGCACTTATTAGCATTTCTTTATTTCTCAGATAAATTAAACAATAACCTTTTTATTCATTTTCGATAATATGTACTTAATTAGGTAATTGAACCATTCAGGAATCGTTCTTTTGATAATTCCACACAAATTTTGTGAACTACGATGACGATGATGGATAAAACCCAATACAACTACGATTTCAACCAGGGACCAGGGGCATTGACTGTTTGGATCCGGGTCAAGTCCATGCATAACAGCTTAAGTCTGAATATCTCGCCCAATTCTGAAATTCGGTCTGATTAAGCTGGATATGGATCTCAGATATCAAATGAGGACCGCACAAGGGAGAGCGTTTTAGTACGTGACAAGGTGTTTTCACCCGATGACCCGAATTTATTCTAAGCGTAGGGTCATAACTGACAAAAAACTCTTTTTGGAGTCATCTTTATACTGGGATCAGGTACGTAACGACAAAAATGAGTCCCTATTAGAATAACATCTCACACTAACATCAACGTAAGGATGGCCGAGTGGTCTAAGGCGCCAGACTCAAGTTCTGGTCCTCGTGAGAGGGCGTGGGTTCTAATCCCACTTCTGACAAAATTTAATGGGGTTTTTTTTATAAACCTTTGGCCACAGTTCATTCATTTTAATTATATTTTATGGGAGAGTGGTTACATTTATAAAGAAACTGAATTTAAATGGTTTATTTTGCCAAAAAAGTTTTTTTATGGCAAAATTTCCAGCTTTTGATGTTCTAACCCGATTATATAATTAATAATATATAAAGATCTCTGGTTTGTATTTTTTTTTTTTTGTAATTTTTATAGTATTTTATTTGAATAGAAAATTAAATGAGAAAGATAGACCTTTTAGGCCACGTTTGGGAAGAGTGAAAAAAACACTAATCACTCCATTGGCGCATTTCTTATCAGTTCATTCATTTTAATTATATTTTATGGCGGGAGAGTGGTTACATTTATAAAGAAACTGAATTGGTTGTCACCGAGTTTAAATGGTTTATTTTGCCAAAAAAGTTTTTTTTTTCTTTTATGGCAAAGTTTCCAGCTCTTGATGTTCTAACCCGATTATTTAATTAATAATATATAAAGATCTCTTGTTTGTTTTTTTTTTTGTAATTTTTATAGTATTTATTTGAATTAGAAAATGAAATGAGAAATATTAATATGTGTTCCATACTTCCATCTTTTGAAAAGGGTATTTGTATGTTTAAAGTCAGAGTTTCTTTTTTTTTTTTTGGAGAGTGGAGTTAACTATTCTCACTTTTTTGAGAACGGATAAACATGTATTTAAGGAAAAAAAATACTTTTATTTGAGAGTAGAAAAAAATTTCTTTGAATACTCTTTCTTGGGAAGATAGGGTGCCATTTCTCTGAAGTAGAAGTTTTCTAGCCCAAGGGCTTTTCTTTAATATGTATACTAGAAAATGATCCCATAAATGTATTATTAATTTGACACCCATTATCTTTATTGCAAATTTAGGTTAGCTTTTATGTTTGATTTTTGATTTTTTTGGTAAAGATTTTTTTATAGATAAGTTTTTTATTTGATTTAAGATATTAAATCTGGTTTTACTTGTAACTAATAACCCATTTTATCTAGAAGAATGAGTTTCACACCATTTATAATTTGGTTTGAGATTTAGGCTGCATTTGATTGCAATGTAAATCAAGAACCAATGTAAATTTTATATCAATTTGGTTTTGCATGCGTTTGGAAAGAGGGTGTAATTATTAACGACGTAAAACTACACTCCAGTTCAGTTTTGTGTGCGTTTAGATGGAGCGTAGTTTTATGTCGATAATCGATGTAAAGCCTCATCAACTCTAAAGTTTTATATCGATAATCGATGTAAAAACTACATCGATTTTATCAATGTAAAACTTTGCACTCTTCCATCCATCACTATTTTCAAAAAAGCAACTGTCACTTTCTGGTTCAGTGTAAAACGTCATCAATATAATTACAGTAATTCCAAACACAACCTTATTACTTATGTTTACATGGTAAACTTGATTTCGATTTCTTATTTAATTTAGCACTTTAAATTAGGATTAATTTGTAATTGATGGTCTATTTCATTTAATAGAGTGTGTCATCTAGTATGGAACCCATATCACTTGAGGTGAGTTTTATTTTGATATATATATATATATATATATATATTTGAAATGAACTTTTGAGAATAAAGTTTTTTATTTTTTTTGTGTGAGTGGAATCACCCACTTCTTAAATGCTCTTTCTTCATAAGATAGGTTGCCATTTGTCACTTGTTTGAAGGAGAAGCCCTTTGATGCATGTGTTTGAAGCACTTGGGAGTGATCCCTTATATAGTCTGCTTCTCCAACATTAACTTCCCTGTTATTAAGAATAAACAGTAACCAAAATAACCAATTGAGATAAGTGCTCCTCAATAGTAAAATTCATGCTCCATCAGATTTGAGACAAGTGTCTCATGTTGACCAAAGATCTAACCACTTGGTCATCCAGTCTACACTGGGTCAAATAGATATCCATTGACACAGTAAGTGCTGGAACTAGGATCCATAATAATCCAACAATATTGATATATCTATACATAAAACATTTTCAAGTAAACAATCAAATAAATTTCTTTTTATAGAAAATAAATAAATAGATAATAAATTGAGAAAAACAAGTGAATGATTGTGTGTGAAAGTATTGCATAGAGATAATCATAAAATAATCATTTTCCATCAACATGTGGCTTGTCACATAGCCATTGAATATTCCAACATGTCAAGGATAACGAGGACCTATGGCCACTCTACCAACATAGCCATTGAATATTCCCGATCTCTACAGGGACCCGCTCTGAATAGACAGGAGATGAGGATGATTTCCTCCTATGGGGACGGGATGAAGAATTTTTATCCCTGTTGGTGGGAATGGGAAGAGCACTCCTCGTTCTATGGGTCCCTATCTCCACTTATATATATATATATATATATATGTATGTATGCATTTATCTATATATTTATTATTAATATTTTTAACAAGTGATTGAATATAATATATTTGGATATTTTTTAATAGGATTGTAAATTTTAAATGTTTTATTTTTTAAATGAAATAAAAAAGAACAAAAATTATATGATTGACATCATTAAAAAGCCATAGGGGGTGGGGATCCCTGCAGGGATGGAGAGTGGCTCCCTGTCTCGCCCCACCCACCCTGTTGCCATTCCTAATCTCACTGACATACTTAAAAACTACACAAAGGAGAGAGATATACATATAATTCAAAATTGATAGAATATGGGTTGTGGCAATACAGAGTTTGTATATGTTTGAGCTTTATAGAAGATTTGATAAAAATAGAAATATAGAAAAGAACTATAGAGGGGAGCTAGTATTGGAATGTAAGGAGGAAGTGATTGTATTTGTGCAAACAAATTTATTTCATATAATACCAAGGAAAGAATTAGAGAATCAAGGAATAGGATTAACAAAAAATTAACACAACGAAGAGAGAGGGACTGGAGTCCATCAACTAGTTCGCTGGAGCTTCTTAAAGCAACAATCTTGGAGGACGGCCCCACCTTCAACCAAGCCTAAAGAGTGGATTGGTCCGAATTAACAGTTTACACTTTTTTGGGCTTGGGCTTCCGATTGGATCCATTAAAATTTTGACAAAATCCCAATCCTAATCGAAAATGTTGCACCCCTACCTTTATTATTAGCGTTGAATCAAATACTGAAACTCTCACTCCTTAACAAGAACTTGCTGATATCACTGTTATGCCAAAGAAGTTTGCCTCACACAACGCAAGAGATCACTGGTACCACTGGGATAATCAGCTCTATTGTTACCTCAGTAGAGTGCTCCCACTTCCTGGTAGGGGTATCAATGGACTGGTTTTGGATTGGACGCCATTCAAACCAAAATCAATTTGGATTGGTTGGGTGGACTTATAAGACATAATGAATTGGACCAATCCAAACTTAATGGTTAAAGGTATTTATTGGATTGGATTGGACCTGGTCCATTCATAATGAATTTATATTACATTGGGTTGAATTGAGCCAATATCTGATCCATTGATAAAAGATAAAAAGCAAACCGGATTGCAAATCATTTAAAAGCAAACTGGATTTCTTACTTACTTTATTGCAGCCATCCATTACGATCTTGAATTGTGAGATGTGTGGCTGTAATTCACAGCAGGTAGAGTGTGGGAAGAAAAAGTGAATAGGAAATCTGGGATAATTTAAAAGGTTCCGAAGCTATTTGGACAACTTGTGATGAATACTCTGATACGGTGATACCCTTGGCATTGTTTGGCATAACCATAATGGCTCTTTCCTTGATAAATGCAAAGGCACCAAACTTTAGCTTTATGACTGGTTTCAAATGAAACTCCAGTTCAGATACAAGAAAAGTAGAACTCATGGGGAGTTCAAGAACTAGCACATGGATGATGATGCAATTATAGAAGAAAGCATGCTGAGGACTGAGCTTGAAGTTTGGTATGACACAGAGGAATTATATATATTGGAAGCAGAGAGCCAAAATGTGATTGGTTGAACCATTGGGATAGGAAAACTCTCAGTTCTTTCATATTTCTGCTACAAATTGGAGAAGAAAGACATCTTTTCACTACTTAGTAGCTCCTCCTTTGAGGGTATGCTAGAATATTTGCTCTCTCCAGCTCTATCAATAGAGGAGAATCTATCTATAAGTCTTCAGTGCCCTCTCTCTCCATACTTATTATTTATCTTGAAATTCTCTTGCAAATGTTATCTCACGCCCTTGAGAATGGACAACTGATTCGGAAGAGCTGGGTAAAGCTGAATCATTTGCTCTTTGATAATATTTTGTTATTTGGTGTTGTGATATCTTTGAGGTACAAGGGTTAAAGCTAATCCTAGAGCAATACTGTAGCTGGCCATGACAAATTATAAATTTGGACAAATCATTTATTTAATTTAGCAAACAAACCTGTGATTAGCTTAAAACATCCATTAACGACTGTTTAGGTGTGCAGGAAATGTTAAAATATGATTCTTATTTGGGAGTTGAAATCAGTTCCCCACAAGATAGTTTTCCAAAACGTCCTGCAGCACATTTCTGCCGTGTATTGGGAATATCTCCTAAATAATGCCTTATCATTTCTAATATTATCATCCGAAAATGTTCTCAATACACAGCGAGGATGTACTGTTGGATGTTGTGAGAAACTATCTTGTAGGGGACTGATTTCAACTCCTTATTTGAATGGGCCATTGTTGGAGACAAACATAAGATTAAAAGCATGTAGGGAGAACTGTTCTCATCAAATCAAGATTGATGGCTATGCCTCTGTATCATATGTAGGGAGAACTGTTCTCATCAACATTTATTTAATTCAAATCAACATTTACCCTCAAGAGTATGCAATGAAATAATGACTATATTTAGGGATTTTTGGTGGGGCCACTCTCAAAACAAAAGCCCATGTATCCGAAGAGTTGGGATTTGGAGTACTAGGGTTTGTACCTCATTGAAGATTCTGTTAGAGCCATTCAAGAAATTAATTACTAGGAACCAATGGGTATTTTGCACCAAGACAGACTAGCTTGGACTCTAACCCCACAAGGGAACTATACATGTAGTTCAGGATATAATTGAGTCTTCAAATGCTGCATGGATGTGTACTTTGGAAGATTTTTCTCTTGTGATAGTTGCATGGGGGCCCTCCTAGCTCACTTGCTCTGAATAGGCTAAGGGCCATTCACTTCACTTTGACCCTGATTGTCGATTGTACTTTGGAGGATGGATGTGAGACTTTGGATCATCTTTTCTTTTCTTTTAAGCCATGTTTGGTTTAAAGAAAAAAGTAGGAAAAGAAAGAGAAAGCTTGGAAAACTTTTACAAATCTTGTATGAATTTTCTTACCTTTCCTTTCGTTTCCCTACTTTTTCCTTCAAATCAAATGCAGCCTTAGTGCCTTCAGATTCTCTTGATTTGGCTAGTCACATTGGGAGTCTGAATGGACACTATAATGACCAAAAGGGTGATGTTAGTATGATAACTAAAGGGGTTTTGATGATGTAGTATATCTGAAAGATTAGGCTCAGTTTAGATGGAGTACAAATACAAATATGTATTGTATAAATACATACAAAATAATATAAATAGATGGTTTTGTGCTCTACATATTTGTATTTGTATTCCTTCCAAATGGAACATTAGATGCAAAGTTTATATGGAGAACAAAAGCTTTTTAACCCAGGTGATCTGTAGTATCAGGTTATATGGCCTGGTTGACACATTGCTAAAAGATGCATGTGTGTAAAGTGTGTTAACATACCAAGAACATGTCATATTGTTGCATATTGGGAACACCTCCTGTACTTGCTTTTAAAATTCATGGGGAGATGCTCTTATTGTGCAATTGGATGAAGTGCTTTTAGCTCATATAGAGTAAATGAGGGTGAGGGAGAGGATAAGTGTAGATTTATGTACCTTGTCACGTTTTAACTTCATTTCTTCTATATAGAACTTGCAATGAACCCATGCGATATGTGAGAAGATAGAGAAAATGATTATAAATTAGATGAAAGAGAGAAATGCTTTTTTGTCCTAAATTGAGGCAATTAAGGTTCTCGTTTTTCCCCATTTCCCCTTTTATCTAAAACCCTCCCAAGAGTAGCAACTGGAAGTGCAATATGCCTTTTCACTTCAACAAAAAAATAGGAAGAAATAAGATTCTCAAAATTAAAATATAGTAGAATTATGTAGTTATTTTAGTACACAAATAACACAGGTGGCTTTAAGGGCCTTGGGAAATATGGTTTTGATAGTGCGCGACCTAGATGCTCTTAGCTGGAGAGAAGTTCGGACATCAGTCCACTTCGTTGTCCGGTCAAACTACAAGAAAAATGCTCAGAGGACCCGAGGTGGCTTACCCGGTGTGGGTGCTCCGATGCTTAAGTTAGTACTATAGTATGCGAGCTGAAGGCTTGAATGCTAGAAAGCTAGTGAGCAAATAATCGTACGTACCTTGTGACGTTGAGGTTGGTACCCTTATATAGGTGAGCTATCGTAGGTCTTACGAAACACCTCCGAGATCCCTGGCCCATGCTACTAGGAATCCATTCTGCACCAGGAGGTGGACTTCGTGTTAGTTGATAAGGCTTATCGAGTCCGTTTGATCCGGGCGTGATAAGGATAAGACTTGTAGACGTGCAACATGATCCTGGAGAGGTCGAAGACAGTTGGCTAGCTTCTAGAAGTTGGCTACGTGTCACCTCAGTAGGTCGGGCCATCATGAGCTACTCGAACCTCGGTCTTGGTTGAGGTACCTGAGCTGACCTGACTCGCTGAGGTGGTAGGGAATGTTGAGCCATCATCTAGTCAACAGGTCACTTCCACCTGTCCAGGTGTTGATAGGTCGGGCCAAATTACCCCTCATCAATTGCCCCCCACTACAACAGCTATAAATAGGGGCCTAGGGGTCCCATTTTCTTTATCTTGATTTGAGTTCTCGTGTTCTGGAGGTCGTGTGCGAAACTTCGGCGTTCCAGGTCAGTTTTTTGTCTTCAATCTTCGAGGCCAGTCTTCAATCTTCTCTTCATTGGTAAGTCGTCTTCCTTTTCCCCCCTTCGTTCTTTTGTTTCATCCCATAAGGAAGCGTCGTCTTCACATTGTATACGTCCATCTCAAGAACCAAACCACTTCAGTCCTTCCACCATGTCACCCGAGCAGATCCGTGCTCTAGCTACTCAATATAAATTTCCTGATCACTATGGTTATTTCCTGCCCTTGGAGAGTTTTCCCTGGGAATACAAGCATGTGGAGATAACTGTCTTCGTGGAGCACTTGATTGTTGAGCTTCACTTCCCTCTTCACCCTTTCATCCAGTACAGTTATTATATAGCATACCAGCCTGGATATAAGCTTCTTCATGAGTATCTCTCAAAAGTCTCAGCCTGGAAGAGAAGATACTTCACTCTTGCCATCGATGGGGGGTGGACTTTCCCAACTCACTAGAGGAAAGGCATCAGTGACCCTATGGATTGATTAGATAGGAAGATGAAGAAGAAGATGCATTCCATGGCAGAGATCAGACTGAGGTTAGAAGACTACTTAGCCGAGGAGAAGGTCGTTAAGGCTGGGCTGAGTCCCCCAGGTAGGTCGTCACTTTGCGCACATGTACTTTGTCTTTTTGTGCTAATGCCATTTATATTGCTTCAGCTATTCTTATGTTCGTCTTCCATGTAGACAAACTCCATGGTTCACGTGCTCCTGAAGCAGTCTAAGCAGTAGGCTTTGAAGGTGCAAACTGTCGAGATGGTGACCACGGAGTGTCGGACAAAATTGGTAAAGGCTGTTGATGCCATCAAAAAACTGGAGGCCGAGGTGGCGATGAAGGACAGGCATATTGAGAGATTAACAAAGGAAGCCGAGGAGTAGAGGGATGCTTTCACTCAGCGTGAGGCCGCTCTCATCCAGGGGATCAAGGACGCCGAGGTCCTTGTTGTCAAAAACTATAACGTTTCGCCGGAATTCAACAAACTTAGGTAGGACCTCGGTACCATAGCCTTCCGGAAGGGCTTTAAGCTTTTTCACTGGTTGTCTAGGCGTGTGTTCCCCGAGCTCGACCTCGAAGCTGCCACCATGGTGGGAGTCACTACGGAGATGGTGCTTGAAGCTGACAAAGACCTAGACTCCGAGGAAGAAGGTGATGACGATGTTGGTGAGGGAACTGTGGAGAAAGACAGCCCGGATGTCACTGCCAAGGAGGCCAAAGATAGTTCTAGAACAATTGAGGGCGAGGGCGAGGGCGAGGAGCCCCACGATAATTGATCTCTGCCTCTTTTCTTGGACCCCCTCGTACAAACATCATCTACCGAGCCTCCGAGCTCGGTCTAGTAGACTTTTCTCTTTTTCTTTTGATGTACAAATTAACATTTTGAAGTAATGAAGTACAACTCTTCTTTTCTCCACCTCGTGTACAATAATTTCCTCCATAAAAATATTCTAAGTGTAGGTTCTCCCGAGGTGCCCAACTTCTAGAACAACTAGGCATGGTTTGGGGTAACCCGAGGTAACTGTGAGCTAAGTCAACTAGGCACAGTAAGGTATATGACCCGAACTGCCTATATGCCGATAAGGCATAAATAAGATTTTTTTCGTACTGCCCATATGTTTAGAAAGTGACTAGGTCTTATTTTATCGTGGCACCGAGGTTGTTACCAGCTCGACACCGTGGCCCTTAGGCTTACAGTGACCTGTCGTCCACTCATCGATGTATCATTCAGCCAATGTGCGGCCTGACCAGTTCGCCTAAACGGGTGGTCATTTGTACTTAGAAAAGTTTTTTATGTGGCAGATGCTTGACTTCCGAGCTCATAGGTAGTACTTCCTTAAATTGTCGATGTTCCAAGCACGAGGCACTTGCCTCCCCCTCCAATGTCTTGAGCTCGTACGTCCCTTCCCCGAACACCCATCTTACTCTGTAGGGACCCTCGTAGTTCGGTCCAAGCTTACCTACACCGAAGTACTAGGTTTCCAACTCGGAAGTGGCATCAGTTAACACGGGCATTGTATTACCGAGCTACTTGTTGCAAGTAAGCCGCAGTCTGGATATAGGTCTAGTCATGTACTTCTTCAATCAGGTCAAGGTTGGTCTGCAACTCGTCGTCATTGGCTTCCTTGACGTGCGCCTCTAGTCACAAGGTCAGTACT
Organism: Nelumbo nucifera; assembly: GCF_000365185.1. The sequence goes on from NW_010729082.1 coordinate 4,492,187, forward strand.
TCGATCTCAAATGGGATAACGACCTCCATACCATATGTCAAGTTGAACGGGGTCTCTTCAGTTAAGATCTTGATGGTGGTGGTTCGATAGGCCCATAGGACACTAGGCAGCTTATCAACCCACAAATCCTTAGCTCGCGCCAGCCGAGCTTTGAGTCCGCAGAGAATTACCTTATTCGTCACCTCGGCCTGACCGTTCTCTTGTGGATGCACCACTGATGTGAAATTCTATTGGATCCCCATCTCAGCACACTAATTTTAGAACTTGATGTCCTCGAACTGCTTTTCATTATTGGATATCAGCACCTTTAGGAGTCCGAATCTACATATGATGTTCTTCCAGAAAAAGCTCTATACATTCTGGGCTGTGATGGTCACCAATGGCTCAACCTCCACCCACTTCATGAAATAGTCAACCGCCACCACCAGGAATCTTCTCTGCCCGGTTTTAAGTGGGAATGAACCGAGGATGTCTATCCCCCATTGGGAAAAAGGCCACGGTCTAGTTAGATACTTCAGGTCGACTGCGGGCTGGTGAAGTATGTTGGCGTGTCTTTGGCAATTATCACTCTTCCGAATGAGCTCGAGTGCATCCACCTTCATTGTAGACCAATAATATCTTTGCCTTAGCCCTTTTTGGGCAAGCACCCTGCCCTCCAGGTATCCTCCATAGAGACCTTTGTGGATCTCGTGTAATGCTTGACTTGCTTCTGAAGGTCATAAACAGCGTAGGTAGGGGAGCGTGAAGGAGCTCCTCTATAGCCACTCACTAATGAGAACATAGCAAGCTGATTGACGCTCTAACCTCTGAGTTGTGTTTCGATCTACATGCAAGGTCTCATGGAGCAAATAATCGACAAGCGGATTAATCTAACTCGGTTCTGCTATCAACACGGGGATAACCTCTTTTGTCACCCTAACAATGCTAGGTCGTGGAAGGTCTTCTATGTACACCGTTCTCATGGTGATGTCGCTAGTGCTGGCCAACTTTGATAGTGTGTTGGCCTCAGCATTCTCTGATCTCGATACTTGCTAGATGAACCAAGAGTGGAATCCAAGAAAGAGTCCCCTCACTTTGGCCAGATAAGTCATCATGGTGGCTTTTCGAGCCTCGTACTCGCCATTCACCTGGTTAACAACCAGCTAAGAGTCGTTGTATACCATGACGTGCTTGGCGCTAACCTCCTTTGCCAATGTTAGTCTGGCTATTAGTGCCTCGTACTCCACGTCATTGTTCGATGCTTCAAATCCAAATCGGAGAGCATAGTCCATCTTCACATCGCTCGGTCCATAAAGTATGAGTCTAGCTCCACTTCTTTTTTGATTAGACGAGCTGTCGATGTGGAGGATCTAGGTCTCCTCATCCTAGGCTGGGACGAGTGTCGTACGGGTTGAAGCCTCCAATGTGTTGGTTAGCTCAGCTTGTTAGACAATGTATGCCCTTAGACTCGATTATGATACTACACTAGGTGTCGGATTGGGCTGTCTTTAATATGTCAATCAATGAGATCCTTAGAGGGGGTCAAAACTTGGGTATGTTGGGACAGTCCGAGAATTCATCTGAGTGGGTGATCATAGTGACAGGATCAGCCCCTTTGTCGGACAAAGTGAATGATCGGGGATGCACTCTCTCTGATGGAAACCTAAATTGCCAGCAGTTGATTTTAACCGTTGAAATTTGTTTTGCAAAATATATTTATATATATATATATATATATATTATGATTTCAAAATGTTTTTAAAAGGTTTTAATTCCCAGGATCCATGTGAGTAGATAGTGCAGTACTGTACCTTGCAGTTGAGGGAGAGGTCCTCTCTTGTCGGGCAGTGTTTGATCATTATGGGCTGGGAGGTTAAGTGTAACACCATTGAGGATTATACCTAATGGGCTAATCTTACATCTTCCCACAGTCCTTGGACCTTCATAAGGTGGCTGGACCCAAGAAATTTAGTGTAAATGTTGGGCCCATTAAGAGCCCATAGTGATTGACTCAGGGGTTCATTGTATTCAGCAGTGAATTTGGCCAGGCTTTGTAACAAAGCTTAGACTGAACCCATGTGGCTGATGTGTAGATCAATGATAGGGTCTCACACCATATAAAGAGAGCCAAGCTAGCTAGCATTAAAGTGCAAGTGAGCTTTCCCCTAAATAGGGTTAATTAGATTAATTAATTAGGGGTGGATCTAGGATTTGGATCAGTAGATAAGATAAGGGATTATCCTTATCCATTTAAAGAGTTCAGATCCAAATAAAGATTTGGATCAAAGGAACTCCTAATTTGATTAGGAAGGCTGATCTTTATCTGCAGATAAGGAATTATCCTTATCACTTAAAGAGTCCAGATCCAAATAAAAGATTTGGATTAGGAAACTCCTAATGGGATTAGGATTATGAAGTTTTCTCTTAAAGGCTATAAATAAGAGAGCAGGGCGAACCTCCAAAGACACATTTGCTGAATACAGAGAGAAAACGACACAGTTAGACTGTTCTTGCCTTTTGCTCTTTTTCTTCCTGCTCTTGCCTGTTCCATTCGATTCTTGCTGAAGAATCACTAGTTCTTGGTGAAGAACTACCTGCCGATCCTGTCTCACCCTAAGATGTGTCATCTTCAGTGGAGGGAGGATTTGGTACTCTCTTTGGGCGTGAACACCTACGTTGGGAGGAGCATTCTTGCATGGATTCCGTATCAAGTATATCCCTCCCTTAATTTGGTTTCAGATTTGGTCTGGTTTGGTTACAAGAACGAACCTTGAAAACACAATTTTCTAAATTGGGAATAGGATTCCCAGATGGGAGTAATGAAATTTTTGAAATTTCGCCCAACCTTCCTGTAGGGTTCGGCCATCCATACGATGGATCTCCCATCCCATCAGTGGTATCAAATTCATGTTCTAGTCTTGAACCAAATTAGAATAGATCTGAATCTGCACAAATGGGCAGAAGGCGTTCTACCCAATTTGCGTAGTTAGCATTTTTCTGGGAATTGGTTCCCAAATTATGGGCAAATGATCTGGAAAATAAATCTTTATTATTCTCTGAAATTTATAGAATAGTTCTGTGAATTTTTCTTGAACTTTTGGGCTGCACATGTGATGGAGATCGAATCTTTATGGTGCCAAGATTGGCACACCCTGCGATTTCTCCTCTATTCAATTATGGTCTATAAATAATTTTTTTTAGACAAATTGTATAGGAATTCGATGTGATGTAATAATAGAAAAATTAGGTTTTTCTATTTTATTTCCATCTGGAGATCGGTGGAGCACGCAACAGAGGAGAAGAAATTTTCGCAGAAATAAGTTCTGCGATCTGCGATTTTACCGATATCGTTCTACAATCTGCGATTAACTATTCTTTGCATTTTTGCAGGATATCCAAGAAAATCACAGTGCAACCCTCTGATATTAGTATCTTGATAATTTGATTATCTTGAATTAATTTATTTTCTGATCATTATTCTTGAATCGGACACCAAAACTTGGGCTGATTTACACACAGATTTGGTCCAAACTGGTTGGATCAAATTGTTGGTTCGATGGGGTTGGTTTTTCTAACCCTAATTCGATTCAGTCCAAAGAGTTGATGAACCACTTCAATCTTTAATTTGGCCCACCTCTGTAGAAAACCTAATTTTAATATAATAGTGATCAGCCCTAAATTAGCTACATGAGCCAAACTGCTTTTTGCAGTACAACCCACGTACCTAGATAATGTTATATGATAACATTATGGGCTTTGTTGGGCTAATACTGATTTAATCTAATTAATTAAGGTTTTTATAGATACTCTAATTGATTGGATTAATTTATTTCATGCATGTGATGTATGGATGTGTGATATGCTACGTACATGGACCATAAGTACTTGGCCCATGATTATTTTGATAGTGGCTCTTTCGCACACCATGGTTGAATGCACATCATTGCCATGGTGTCCGTAAGATCATTGGATGATCTCCCGTTTGGTGGGCCCTACATAAGCTTCCTCCCCAAGAGGAACCGTGCGGAACCCTAGCCGTTTAGGGCCCATTTAAATCTGGCTTTGAGAAAGTCAGTGGGAGACACTTTGGTTTAACCTACATAAAATTAGGGCGTAATATTTCGTTCCCTCCACTGTAATATGAGTTAATGCGATAAGGAGATTCATATGATGAACTCTCTAAAGGCCTTTCATCATTAACATGAAGATGGGTCCTTCAGTAATGAGGAAATGCACCATAAAATTGGGCTATCCATTTGCTGCTGGATTTGTTGGATTGTTTCATAAGATGATAGAGGCGTCATAGATCAATGTGGGAGGGGCCTATTCTAAAATGGAAGACTCTCTCACGGTACTTTGGCGTTCACAAATATGATGGATAAGCACTCACTGGACAGAAAGGTTTAACCTAAAATGGCAATGAACCTTGTCTGATAGAGGCCAAAGGGAAAGCTCATGAGATGAGTGGATGTGATTCTTCACAGAAGGTGGTGGGGTTATGCAGCTGAAATAGTTGGCTCCATGCATCTTATGTGGTTTCCCATATTTTCAGAGACATAAGTTTGCAGTCTCCATCACTGAGATAGGAGGAAAATATCAGAGATGAACAAATGGAAATGGAACATAGATTAAAAGCCATATCTATCTAGATAGCATGAATCAAATCAGGTTGTGGACTAATATTTGCTTTGCCTTTTATCAGAAATGACAAACAGACAATTCGCCAAACTGTTGGACGATAATAAGCCTAAGGGCCCAAATTACGCTGATTGGTATCGTAATCTTATGCTGGTTTTGACGTCCGAGAAATTGGACAAGGTTTCTAAGAACCCTGCTCTGGATCATCTGAGTGATAGGGCTTCTGAGGCCCGCAGGAGGGAATATCAAGAATGGGAAGAGAAAAACTCTCTTGCCCGGTGCTATATCATAGCCTCCTTAGACAATCAGATACAACGAAAATTTGATCAGATTGAAGTGTCCAAAGATATCTTGGATAGTCTAAGGACAATGTATGAGGAGCAGAATCGTTTTACTCGTCAAAAGGTCCTAAAGCAGTTTATGACCGCACAAATGTCCAAGAACCAGCTAGTTCATGACCATTGTCTTAAGATGATAGGGTACATCAATGAATTGGAAGCTCTTGGATCTGGGCTAGATTATGTCAGCAAAGTTGATGCCATCATGAACTCTTTGCCTCCTTCCTTTCAATCAGTTCATAATGAATTACAATATTAACAAGCTAAATGTTAGCCTATAGGAACTCAACAATATGTTGTAGAGGACCGAAGAACTGATAAAGAAGGATGAACCCATTGCCATGCTTGTTGAAGGTGGCAAATCGGGTAGGAAGAAGAGGAAGGCAAAGAAGAAACGTTAGAAAAAAACTAGCAAGCCCAAAAAGCAGAGGAAGCACAAGGCATTAGATGCTTGTCACCTCTGCAAACAGGCCGACAACTGGAAGAGGAATTCTCCTCAGTACTTGAAGACCAAGAAACAAGGTAATTTTGAATCATTTGTCATAAAAACCAATATGCGGGTTGTTGGGTTTCTAAACAGCCAACAGCCCGCATGGAAAGACTTGCCAAATAGGCCCTAAGACTATAGGTTTTACCTACTAATTAATAGTTTTTTGCTTTTATTAGTTGGGCCCCAAATGATGTGCTTGTGTTGATAAAAGAAATTGTGGTAGGATCCTTGTGAAAATACCAATTGGACCAAGTTAGTGTTTTTGAATCATCATCGACCCAAATGGTTGGACCATTCGACCTAAGAACCATTCAGGAACTAGTTCCATTTCACCCTTAACCTGGTCCTTTGCCAAAAACTGTTGATTTGGTCAGTGACCCACTAACCCTAGTGGTCTAACTGTCGACCCAGACAACGGTTTTGGCCATTTTTATTTTAATATTTTTTTCTTAATTTCTTTTAAATTGAAACAAGCTATCCATTCGAGCCAGATGGTCGAACCACTAATCTAGAAACTGATGGCCAAAGCAGTTCCGATTCCAAGTCGGTTTTTAAAACCTTGGACCAAGTGGCACCAAGACCAACCCAAACTATTTTTGGGTTACATATATATTATTAGATAAATCATAATTTTTACTACTTTTATTACACTTTATTAGTTTTCTTACTCTTAAATGCGATGCACATGCTTCGTTAAGTGACATTCAGACAAGAATCTTAGCACATTTGTAATTGGGTAAAGCTAAACCCTATCCATCTTAGCATTATTATTCTTCGGTTATGTATTATATATACATTAAAAAAACCCAAAGATCTAGAAGGGATTAAGGAGAGGGAGTTACTTTTTTATTAACTTAAACCTAAAAATAATTTTTTTAATTAAATTATGTTTTTATTAATTTGTATCAATTTTAACTAATAAAATTATTTTTGCTAATTCTATTAACATTTTTATTGTTTTTAATATGTTAATTTTTATAAATAATTTAAATTTTATTTTTTATAAATTTTACAAAAAATCATTTTACTAATTTTTGAGTAAATTAATAAAACATTATTTAATTTATTTTAGTTAATAAGTTACTTAAGAAGTTAATTATATAATGTAAGTTGCTGATTTTTAATTTTTTCCTTCTTTTTATTTTTTAGTTTCTTTTCGATTTTTAATATTTTCTTGCTAATTATAACTTTTAATATGTTAAAAAACTTTTGATATTTTTAGTGAAAATTTCTCTTATTTTATCAATTAATTAAAAAATTAAGTTTCTAATTTTTTGTTATTTTCTATTTTCTTAAAATAATTCCTTAATATATTGTTTTTGGTTTATTAATAAAACTATTAATAATTTTTCCGTTATGTTCCCTTATTTTTCTGATTTTCTATTATTTTCTAATTAATAAAATTAATTTTTAGTAAAGATTTCCCTTATTTGATCTTTCTGTTTTCAAAATTGCATAACCGAGTTGAATCGATCAAAGATCATTCAAATTTGGTATGAACTCATAAGTGAAGCTAGCAGGTGGATTGGTAATTGAAGTTAGTGGGTTGGACATTTTTGGTATTCAAATGATCCAATCCATGAACTTCATAAGGATTTTTAGACCCTTGGTTCATTTCTTCTTCTACTTTCTTATTCTCCTAGGGACTTGACAAAGCTGGGAAAACGACCTAATCCATTTGATCTACTGGTCAATGCTTAAAAAAATTAAGTTTATCACGATGGACATATAAGGAGAAAATTCATGTTCATGGAAAACACTTTAGAAAGTTAACAATAAAATTTTCACATGATTTAGAAAAAAATAGCAAAATTTTAACATTTTTTTTGAAAATATAACAGAAAAATATTTTATTAAAAATGTAATTTATAATTAAATTAATATTTTAACAAAAACATGTTAATTAGTAATGAAATGGATAGTGTTTCTAATATTTACTTTCAAGATATATTTTATAAATAATTATATAACAGATTTGGCAGACTAAACGGAATCAATTAAGATCTGTTTGAATCAATAACTAAATAAATTGGAGCGATCACTTTTGGGTTATGTAATGATCCAATCTATTAGAGTCATCTTCTTGACCCACCTGGCCACCTTGTTATAGCGTTTGCTCGACAAACACATTAATGTTTCATCAATATAAATAGTGATGATGTCTGGGCCCTAAAACATCCCATGGAGAGAGAGATAAATTTTATAATTAAAATATTATTTATAATTGTAATAAGATTTTTAATTAATCACTAAACTTTATTCCTTAATTTGATCCAGAAAATTAAGGAACCGATCATCCATAAACACAGGCTCTCAATGCACAAAATACATATATATTTCATCCCTGCCAATAAAACCTGAAGCTTCCCCAGAATGATCATTTGTATACATGAAAATTTCTACCATATTTAGGGTATCCCAAAAGAATAGATATTCCCATGGTATACAATCAACAGATGCCAACTAGAAGATCTCCTTTTCTCAAAAAATAAAAAAGAAAAAGCAAAAGAAAAACTTGACACACCAGATTATCACAATCACTGAATTGGTTAGAGTATTTTTTTATTTTTTATTTTGTACAAGGAACACTAAGGGGGAGCCCATTCATATCATTGGTTCATCCCTCCCATTTTCTCATACACCTTTTTCACAACCTTCCTAGTCTTATATTCAATTGTCTCACTGTACATTTATCCATGACTACTGATACAAAACTCCATCACCACCTTGTTTGACCATCCGAGTGATGAAAACTAGTCTTTTCTCAAGTAGGACAAGTAGAAAAACAGAAAATCCGGCATGGTGTTGACACCATGAGCTTGATTATACAACATGGGTACTGGTTAATTAGGCAGGAAGCTTTCATTTCTATTTTTTATCTACGCTTATAGATCTCAGAGAAACTTCTGTGCCTTCACCATCTGAACCAGCAGATTTCAAAGAAGCTTCAATATCTTTGGCATCTGAATTTCCAGAACTCAGATGGAACTGCTTCTTACTCTTTTTTGGCCTTTTTGTTGTAATTGCAATGGCAATATCGTTGGGGAAGAGGTCTCGAAATACAAAGGCATGAAGGATGGTGGTGATGAGCAGAGCTGTCACTGTGAGAGTAGAAATGGCAGAGAGTATGACAGACAGAGATTGTGTTACTGGATTTTTTACTACACTTGAGTACCTGATGGTTGCAATGGAAGCCCCTGTCATTGGGAAAGTGTATGCCCACCACGCCAGTGAAAACCTGTGGTATGGGATGTAAATAAAATTCAGAAATGTGGATGTAAAGGAGGGGAAAGATAATGGCTACTTAAAAATCAAAGAAAAAAATAGAAGAAAAAATACCTGAACCCCTTAAAGAAATTAGCCCGAACAGCCTGCAAAGTGATCCAAAGTAACAAAATAAAATAACTAAGATGTGTTTTATGTTATAAAGTTGAAAAGAACAATAAATATCAATACAAGCTGCGATTGCAGATACTTTGCTGTGACTGTGCTAGAGAATAAAATCCTATTCAAGGATCTCAACTAATAGCTTAAGTCTTTAGGTCGAAGGTTCTTTGAGATGGCACCAGAAACTGTTTGACCAAGTGATTTAGTGTTCAATCCTCGTCACTCCATTATAATTAATTAAATTTCAGCACAAGATATGGATGGACCTGTATTTGTCCACATTTCAATCCTAATAGGCCCTCATGTGAGGGTCCCTCATATGAAGTAGCATAGTAGGAAATGGAAATTTTCCATTGGAGAGTGCAGGTAGTAAGGGACCCATCAAAGAGCGAATCCCAAAAATTCCATCACACATCCAACTTCAGTAGTGAGGGCAGATTTAGGGACTGATTACAATATTATTTTTACTGATGTAGCAGTTGTTTTTCCTTTAGAAAATAAAATAATAGATATTGGCAAGCAAGCAACCCCCCTAAACATCCCCTATTTTGAATAGATTGAATTTCTTAGATGAATGTGAAATGATTTGTTTGTTTGTTTTGTGAACTCAGAAATACATACAAGAGATAAGAGAGACTAACCAGTGAGACATACAGAAACAATGCAATGAAGTAAGCAACCCTTGAGCCATAATCAAACGACCCTTGAATATTTGCCCACGCCATGGAAGCAACGCTAGGTGCTGCAACAAACAAAAAGAACACTGGATGGAGCTCCTTTGGAAGTGTCTCATTTGTTGGAAGCCTCTGGTAAAGAGTTACAAATAGCACTATGTAGTGAGCCAACCCAACAGAAAAGAAGAAGATAGGCCCTTCTTTTAGTCCCATAGATGCACCAAGCAATGCACCCACAAAGTTCCCAACAATGGCTAGATGGTTTGAAGGGTTTGCCACTTTTGAAAGCCTCCGCTGACCTCCTGACATCCATTGTCCATAGATCTTGAGTTCAAGACAGAAGATTGGGCTCATCAAAATGTACCAGAGAGCTGCATGCAGGTTTTTGGCAAGTGAAGGTGGGGCACCAAGAGCTAAGAACAGGAAGGCTATCCAAGGTGCAAAGAAAAAGTTGACACGGATGGGGTGATAATACTCACGCCGGACAGCTTCAAAGTACAAAATAAATTTAAGAGAATAAATTAACAAGATCAGGGCTGTAAGACCAATAGAGATGCACCAGAGGACAAGATTGACAGACAGGTTTATGTGGAGGAAACTTGTGGATGTGGAGGTTGCCAGGGTTTTCCACAGAATTGCCTGGCTGCTAACCCCTAAACACATGCCAAAAGCAGATATTGGATAACGCAGAAGGAAAGGCCACTGCTTGTCTTCTGGAAGCACCAACCCCTCTGAATCCTGGAAAGGGAATGGGAAATTAATGAGCATTTAAATCTTGTTAGCTACTGTTCAGTAATTATTATTAGGAGCATACAAATTCATTCAATCATTTCTTCTTTCTATTTATTTATTTATTTATATTAGAGCTAATTAAATATACCCATGGAAAGGATTAAAGGAAAAGCATTTACAAGAAAAGATCATGTTAACTGAAATACTGAATTAATATAACAAGTTCACCAAAAACAAAAGGGGAAAAATATGACAAGAAAATCACATACCTTTAGTGTATCCAACTCAGGCCCTTCTAAAGCATCAAAGTACCGGTCCACTGATAAAACTTCAATTTCAGAATTCTGTGTAGTGTTAACTTCTGGTTCAGGATCACACTGCTTTCCACGTAAATGAGATAGCTGCCTCTCAAGTCTTCCAGACCATGTTTTGAAAGAATCAAAACTTTTGTCCTTGAATTCATCAATCCTTGAGTTCCTTAGTTGTCCTTCTGAAGGACCAGAAGCTTTTCCAGTACTGCAAACTGCATCAACATATGCAATGCCTACTGCTACTGGAATGGGCTGAGAATGAAACTTGGCTTGTTTTGGTTGTTTGCTGCTAACATCCACTGGTGTGTCTCTAAAGTTTGGGTTCTTTCTGCTAACATCCATTTCATCATTATCCATTAATAAAACTTTTCTATTGCTTTCCAAGTCATTCCCCAAAGGAGAAGAAGGCATGCTGATAGAGACAGAATGCAACCGTTCAGAATTAGTGGCTTGAGATGCATCCTCCTGCCTCTGGAAAGCAGTGGCTTATAGTTCAGTAAGACAAATTGAATAACAGCTCAATATTTAAAAAGAAAATAAAACAAGTAAATGAAGACATGGCAACACAAGTAAATGACACCAGTTCAAACCCATTTGAGGATGTAATTATGTAAACTGTTCACACTGCTCATTTATGTACCCAGACCTTGTCAAGGTCATCAAAGACATGATGAATCAATTAAAAATTAAGTCGGGACATATGAGGATCAATATCCCTATGATCAATAGCTGCTTTGTTGAAGACACAAATTACCTTAGCTAATGCACAAACAGGATCCGAAGTTGGAGTAGTCCTAGCGGTTGATTGAAGTTGTTGATTCAGGCTACCACACTCTTCAATGTCATCAAATCCAGACACTGTCTTGGATTCTATATACTTCAGAAGGGATGGAAGTTCTTCAGGAGAATCCTGCTTCAGCAAATTCTGGCATTTGTTGTCCTCCATGTCGACCCACTTACAGCTATAAAATATAAGAAATTTTGGTTATACTTTGCTCTTTCACTAGGAGGCAAACAAAGAAGAATTCCATTTACTAGATAAAAGCAGTTTCGTATCAGATAAACATAGCGCATATAGCTTCTTTACATACTATCCTTTAGTTTTATCTTCATTCAGGTATTAGTTAGAAGTTTTATTTCATCATCTAAGCCTTGTCCCAACTATATGGGGTCAGCTAGAATTTGTATTTCATCTAAATGATGAACTCTTTAATTTAACATTTGGTTTATTCCAAAATTAATGCATAGCTTGTAGACAAGCTGATCTGTAAAAAAGGTTAGTAGCAGAAAACTGTAAACAATAATATTAGACCATTTTACTTTGGTTTGTGAAACGGCAAATTAATTTTAGAAATTGCAGAAATTTCATTACCAGAAACTGATCTCTCTACTGAATACTCCCCCCTGAAAGTGGAAGTAAGAAATATCCACTAATCCATGACAAGATGCTGAGGATCAATGCATTCAGAACTGTCAGTAACTGTCAGTTATCCTCAACCACAATTTTGCATGATTCATCCCCCACCCCCAACCAAAAACAAACGAAAGAAAGAAATCCTTAAAGAGGACAGAAAATTTCCTGGTAGTCCCGAAGGAATCTAGACTCCATCCCATAGACCACTTCTAGCCATAAAGCTAAAGATAGAACCTTTCCCCACTAATTATATGAACATGCTGTTGATTTTATTCACAATATTATAAGCCAGTAACTAGTAAGAAAAACATAAAATTCTGAAACAGCTTTGCTTCGGACTTGGATTTCCGTCTTCCTTCTTTCTTTCTTTCTTTTATATTCTTTTCGTTTCGGAATCTTTCGAACAACAGAATTGAAATGACCCCTATTAATTTCAAAGCTTTCAAAGACAGGAATTAAAGTTGCTGAATTCCGCACACTTATAACAAAGAACAGAATATGTAAACTCTCTGCTTCATCTGGTGTTCCAGCACAAAAGGAAAAAGAAAGCACTGAAAAGAGGGAGATCAAAGTTTCATTTGTATGGTTGTCTTAATAAACTTGGTCCTGGTTATCAGATTTCAAGATCTAACGTCTTGTTAGTGGAGGCCTTCTTCTCTGGTTGGCAACAAAAGGTGAAATTTAGCAGGCCAATATCCAGTATTGTTCCAATAACTAAGAAATCATAAATCAGAACTCTCAGTATAACCAATCACATATATTGACTTGGATGAAGCTCTATCATTGATGATAATAATAATAATAATAATAATAATAAGAATAAGAATAAGAATAAGAATAAGAATAATAATAAAATAAACTGGAGCTCTACCATTGCTCTACCATTTTCTTTCCACCAGGCCTTATGAAGAATAATGATTGTGTGCCACCAGTACATTTTCTTAGAACAATTTGCAAGGGATTCTATCCTAAACCAAGTAAACAGAAACAATGATTAAAAAAAAAATCAATCCGCATCTGGGTGTCATGGAGTATAAATAGAACTTCAAATTCATAATAGGATGGCTGAAAGAATGAATGAATGCAGTGCATGGGTAGATATTCACGAGTGCTGATTAATAAAAACAAAATCTTACTAATGTAATTTTGCCCTATTTTGTTCTATTTGATCAATAATTGTAGCCCGGAAACTATTTCTTACTTGGATAAATGATACAACTTACATAGACATTTCTCTCCTTCAAACTAGCTGGTAATTAACTCAGAGATCATTTGCAGTTTGAGCAATCAGTTTGGCAAAGAAATATGAGTATAGCCTCAACAACAAAACAAATATGTTCTTCAAGGAGTCCCAAGAAAACAAATATCCTGGAATCATCTACAGGCTTTCATGGAAAAAAGAGACCAGCTTAAATAGATAAACATGACAGCAAATTTCACACAAAGTGCCAACTGGCTGGTTGGTAAGGCCTCCTACTTGTTGTACCAGAGGCTTGGAATCTGCACCAGGATTGGCTGGGGATGGTCTACCCCCATGACATTAAAACATTTCACAGGCCCAAAGAAAGGACAATGAATGTATAAATTTTAAAACTCCACCCCAGTTAATCTGCTACATTTTAAATATATATCTGAAATTGTGAAGAAAACTAACCAGTCTTCTACTAATATCTGAAGTTTATTTCGATATTTCCAATCAAACCCGAATAAGAAATAGAACCAGAGAGGCGCAAGATGTGACTTACAATTGCCGGTTGCTAGTTTGCTACAGCTAAGCCAAGGGATTTGGACGACAGTTGGGTATTTTCAATGCAACAAGAAAAGTAGAATACTCTTAAGTCTCTAATACCATGAAAATTACAAGCATGAATCACGAAGAAGAATTCCATCACCCAGGAATTGACAACTAACTTGTTTGAAATCTACGCTTCTTGCACCGATAGCTTTCAACATGCATATATAGTCTGCATGCCTGTTTCTAGCCTGAATATGACACCAGAAAAACGACTTTGTACAACCATCCAGAGGACAAATCCCCCATCCATCGATAATATGAGTCCCCACATCAAAGAAAACCAATGAATTAAAGTTAAAATTAAGCCCAGAATATGAGTCCCCCACGATTCTTGGTTGTGATTGGTCAAATGTCGGGTTCCAAAACGTTCAATAGCCATTACGGTAACTTGCAGCTCCAATTTGTTCTTGCTTCAAAAAATTAATGCACCACCAAGAAAACTAATAAATAAACATGACGGCTGAGAAGGCTTTAGAGACCAACAACTTTCCAAGAGAATCGCAGAAAAGGCTGGTCTGTGCTCTCTTATGCGACATACAGTCGGATCGGAGCATAAGCTTTAATTTGAGATACGTCAGGAATTAAAAAACATTCACAAACAACAACAACAACAAAGTGGTGGTGCAAATCTAGTCAGATTTGCATTCTTGTCTTTCGTGGCTTCTTGTTGGGATGAGTACGAGTGTAGAGAGTCTAGAGACCCATATTTATATTGGAAAGAGATAAAAATGCGAAGGATTTGGACCCCGTTTGACGTGTTATATTTCCATAAAAGATATGCTAAATAGTTTTTATGTAACCGTTTCTGGTGTCAATTTTTTGGCTAAGTACATCGTCATCTCGTCTGCTCCCAAGTGGTCTGTGACTTAAAGGCTGAAGTGGAGCTCCCTGATGGCGAGCTACCTAGTGGCGAACTGCCTGGTGCTGAGCTGCCTTGATGAGCTGCTTGGAGGTGAACTACCTTGATGGGCTGCCTGGTGGTGAGCTACCTTGATGAGCTTCTTGGAGGTGAGCTACCTTGATGAGCTGCCTGGTGGTGAGCTACCTTGATGAACTTTGTTGCTCTTTTAGAGGCCTGCAAGGAACTAAATGTCAGAGGACCCAGGGGTGGCTTACCCGGCAGGGACACTCCGATGGCTAAGTTAGCACAGTATAGTAGTAGAGAGCTTGAAGATGATATAAGAGAATGAGAGAGCTAGATAGCAGAGATTACCATCCCTTTTTACATCTTAGCCTCTTAACATCTCCCCCTTCGCCCTTGGGGGTGAGGTCTTTATATACTGGAGTCCTCGTGGGTTAGGTGGACCAGTTCTTGGATTCCCGCTGTGATGGGACTTGTTGCGTGTTAGGTGGATGAAATGCCGTCAAACGGTAATACTGTCCCTTCCCGTCAGAACGAGGAGTTGGTGAGCTAATATAGCCGTTACAAGTCACAATCCCGTGAAATGCGGGGTACGGTGGTGAGTTCCTCGAGGTTGTTAGGTTGGCGCCTGTGTCAAGCCACCAGGTCGGTGCCTGGGCCAGGTCGCCAGCTCGTGCCAGGGCCAGGCTGCCAGGTTGTGTCAGGGCCAGGCTACCAGCTCGTGCTAGGGCCAAGTCGCGCTAGGGCCTGACTGCCAGCTCGTGCCAGGGCTAGGTCGTGCCAGGGCCAGGCTGCCAGCTCGTGCCAGGGCCAGGTCGTGCTAGTGCCAGGTCGCCTGGTGGGACACCATCAACTTAGCAAAGGCAAGTTGTTGTCAAAGTGGTCCCGGGTGTCACCTAGTTGTTCTGAGGTGCCAGGCTACATGAGGGCGAGCTGCCTAGTGGTGAGCTGCCTGTGGAAAACTGCCTATAGTGAGCTGCCTGGTTGTCAAGAGGCTGCACTTAGCTGTCAAGAGGCTGCCAGGTGTCATAATGTCACTGGAGGGCCAAATCCGCCATCATCAGTTGCCCCCCACTGCCGAACTGAAAGTAACTCAGCAAAGGGAGTAGATTTCTCCTTTTGGCCCGTAATTCGACGAGCTTGTAGGCGTTGATTCAGTTTCTTTAGGCTCTGGGAGCTGCTTGGAAGCGAGCTGCCCGTAAGGTGCTGAGGTCTCTGTCAGTTCAGTACTTTAGCCCTTAGGTTCTGGGAGCGACTTATAATCCACTCTTGGACTTCGCCCATGCCGACGAGGCAGCTGGGTCTTAAGCAGTAGTATTGCCCATGCTATAGAGGCGACTGGGTCTTTCAGTAGTAGTATTGCCCATGCTGTAGAGGCGACTAGGTCTTTCAGTAGTAATGTTGCTCATGCCGTAGAGGCGACTGGGTCTTTCAACAGTAGTGTTGTCCATGCCGTAGAGGCGACTGGATCTTTCAGCAGTAGTGTTGCTCATGCCGTAGAGGCGACTGGGTCTTTCAGCAGTAGTGTTGCCCATGCCGTAGAGGTGACTGGGTCTTTCAGCAGTAGTATTGCCCATGCCGTAGAGGCGACTGGGTCTTTCAGCAGTAGTGTTGCTCATGTCGTAGAGGCGACTGGGTCTTTCAGCAGTAGTGTTGCTTATGCCGTAGAGGCGACTAGGTCTTTCAACAGTATTGTTGCCCATGTCGTAGAGGCGACTAGGTCTTTCAGCAGTAGTGTTGCCCATGCCGTAGAGCCCTATACACTATGATTGTATATTGTTTGGTTCTAAACATACAATCGTAGGCGGCTTGGCATGACCTAGCCCTGGCACGAACTGGCAGCCTGCCCTCATCAAGTCCCTTATTGTTTGGTTCTAAATGACTATAACTCAATACTAAGTAGGTATTTCTCCATATAGAATCTAATTTTTTGTTTGGTTAATCATGGTTTTTAAAACCAATCCGGAGACCGAACTGGTCAAGATTTAATTGTCGGGTCGAACGGTTCGAATGATTAAATGACCAGGTCAGGGGTTTATTGGCCAAAATCAATAATTTTTAGAGAAAATCTGATTTTGAGGGAAAATGGAGCCGATCGCCCCAATTTTTCGGTTCGATCCGACTTTGAAAACTATGTGGTTAAGCATTTATGAAGAAAATGTCTTTCTCGGTTATGTGAGAGGAAATGTTATTTTGGACTTTTCCCCTAATGCCCCGTGTTTATTTAATGTTTAGTGCATATGATGCCTGGTGGTGCTGATCTTTCGTCATTTGTCCCAATCCCATTAAAAAAAAAATTATACAAAATCTTTTTCTATAAATGTCAATCAAACTAAAAAGATTGTAGATCCTTAATTAGAAAGAGATAATAATATGCAAACAAGTTTTATAATAGTGATTGATCTTACATGGTCAAATTTGGTGATATCGTAATGATTTATGTGATTACTTAAATACCGCCTGCCTAGTGCCATACCCTCAAAAGATTAAAAACAAATTTCTAAAACAGATGTCGGAATGGGATAGACTTTTCTGATAAATGGGAGATCAAATCAGCCTTCCACAAAATTCCCCTTCACAGCATCCCACAGTACATCTTTGTCGTGTATTAAAAAAATCTGATGATAATTTTAGAACATCAGAAGACATTCTCAATACACAGCGATGATATATTGTGGGACGTTGTGGGAGGCAATCTTATGGGATGCTGATTTGAATTCGATAAATGGGACTTGGTAAGACCCATCATCCTTAGATCAGAAGAGCAATATGATGTTGATTGCCACTTGCCCACACAAGTTGTCAAAGTCAGATCCCATTCTTGGCTCAAACGTGGGTTAGTGGAGAGAGGGATACGCATGCAGCTGCCGCGCAGCCTCTTACAACCTAACTTTTAGCTCATCCTAGGGCTGTCAATGGGCCTGGTTGGACCCAATGGATTCAAATCGATTGGGTTGGTTCTGGGTTTGGATCCCGATATATTGTTCCGAATCTTATCAGTTTGGAACCGGTTCTATTCAATCCCAAACCGATTTAAACCCGACCTGAGAGATATATGTATATATCTCAAATGTATGATATAGTAAATAAATTAATATTATTTATATAATAATTTTAATAAATATATTATAATTGGATCCATCGGCTCAGAGCTGATTGTCCCAAGAACTGATCGATTTAAATTTAAGTCTAAAATTACATACCCTATCGGGTCCGGTTTGATTCCATGTCCTTAATATATCTTATCGGGTCAATTCCGATTTCACCTGGACCCGACCCGTTGAGAGCCCTATAACAGGTTTGAACTTTGAACTAACACCACTTCATGGGCACCCTTCATCATTCATGCATATCTTCTGCTTGATGCAATGACGCTGGAGCAGATGTTGTCTACAAGTTGGTTGGGTCTGGTCCGGGTCATGGTAGTTCGATTCTAAATCAATAGATTATCAGGTCGACCCGATAAAATGCAATTGTAATTGACGACTCTACTTTTCTTTTTTTTAAGTTTTTACTTTTAATTTGATAATGAACCAACCTCTCAAGAACCGTTTTACTTGAAAGCTTAAGCAGTTAGATGATCTTACTGAATAGATATTTTATTCTTTAAACAAAAGCTACTCATTTTTTATTAATATTGACACAATTGCATATGACTCGCACGTGTTAAGGGTATTTTTATCACATATAATAAATAAAACGACATGTAATGGGTTAGGACTGGTTTTTTTATTTTTTCATTTAAAAAATACTTTTTATGAAACCACAACAAAACATTGCACTGTGGTTCCTGGAAGTGGAGGTATTAATGCCTCATTCATTTACAATTTTTAACTTTACTTAACTAAATGGGAAAATTCACTTAATCACGTGAAAAAGTTATCCACATGAGAGAAAGGTAGGTGTTGGCAGGAAAAGTGGAACTGATTTTATTACTAAAATGCAAAAAGAATATTATAAAATTGGTGGAAAAATCAACTTTCCTCACTAAATTTGGCTGAAAAGTCAATAAAAGTTATAGACTTTGCCATTAATGAAATGATAGTATTAGGAGTTCAACTAATGCACATTTACTAATATTGATTGTACATGCATTAAACTTAAACCCAATCATATTGATTGTACATGCATTAAACCATCACCTCTTTTGCTGCACGATGCACCATAAATTTTGCCTAATTTTATATAATTATTTCTCTAGAAAAATTGCGTTGCTAATATGAATGCCATCAAAAGATTTATGGTATCCAATGAATGCTAACTAAATAAAGTATCATTGTCAATCCGGCCCGACCCAACCTGATTTGGTCAGATTTTCTTTACCACCAGTTGATTTCGGGTTGTAAAAATGAATAAATCGATAATTCGGTTTGGTTTTGATTTTCACACATGAAAACCGAACTGAACCGAACCGAGTTATTTATAAATATATTCTCACAGAAATATTATAGTTTTAAATATATTTCCAGAAAATGTAAACTGAAATATTATATATAATATGTATATTTTCGAAATATATATATTTAAAAGCTGAAATATATATTTCGGAAATGTATATATTTAAACCAAAACCAACCCAATCAACCTAAACCGACCAGGTCGATTTTGCTTAATAGAGGGTTGGTTTCGGTTTAATCTTTAGGTGACCCGAGCAGTTGAAAAAAAAAACTAGTAAACCAACCCGACCTGACCTGTGAATAGCCCTATCCACTATGATTGTATTTGGTATTATATGCCATAAAACATTTATTCTAGGAAAATATAAGAAAATTAGCATTCAATTTCATGGAAACCTCTTTTCTCCACAAGCGGGAAAAGTACGGACAGGCTCAATATAGATTTCTGAATTCCACTGTAAAGCTATAAACATTCAAAAGGTCAAAAATCCCCACTCTATACACCAATGCCCACCCGTAAATTAGCATCAATTCCGAGCTGGCACCCACCCTAACTTTACTTTGGGCCTAAAAATTCTGACCCTGGGATGAACCGTCATTCTCCCTAATTAATCCAATCCAACCATGACTTCATTTTACAAGTTTCTATCAAATATTATAAAATTTAACAAAAATAGCATTTAATATTTTTAAAGTAACTAATTCCTTTTAGTAACAAATTTTTTCGCATCCAAAAATATTTATTAGCATCCAAAAGTGGCCAACGTCCTATCTTTTCATTGTGAGATACAACTATCACCATGCATAGATGTTTTTACCCCTACAAGAAATAACAAACATACACACATCCTACACGGTTTTGCTATCTTGTGCTATAAGTGCTTCTACAACATACTCTTTCTATACTTCATGGCTCATGCTTTTGCTTTTGTTGGCAATGGTCATTTTAGTCAAAAGACAAGCCAACGCATAAATTAAGAACAAGAATTGAGGCATTGGTTATATTTGGTTGCTCTGAAAACAAATAATATTCTTAATTGGTGGCTCTATTTCCTTGCAGAGGAGATCCAAATTGAGTGCAATTTTTAGATCTAGTTCACTTTTGCACGCATTTGTTTTAGGAGGCAAAATTCCCCCTTTAGATTCATGCACGGAACAGTAAATTAGATGCTCTACCAATTTGGCAAAAGCATAGATAAATGTGTGGTTTTGGTTCTTTCCACATAAGATGCCAGGTTTATGGTTTTGATTATATTGTGGCCAAAATCATCCATATAATCATGTTACACTGATATTCAGTGGGCACTGAGAATCTAGAATTTAAAAAAAAAAAAAAAGAGAAACTGTATTAATAATATTTCCACAAAATAAAATAAAATAAAATAGTTCGTTTGCATTATACATATTTTGAAATGATCAAGATATCTTGTGAGTTATGATTATTAACCCATTTGGGAGGGATCATGCTTTGGAGGTAAGATGCGGTGATTCAACTATTTTTGCAAAAATTAAATAGATTAATAATAAATTAAAGTGCAGTGCTAGTAAATAATGAGTTTATGCCTAGGACCATGAGGAAACATGCTATAAGTCAAGGGCAACACTTTGCTCCATGGTTTTTAGAACCGAACCTGTCATAGCACCATTTTCCAGTTCGTCGGTTCAATCGTCCAGGTCGAACGGTTTGACCCATGACATCATAAATAAATAAAAAAATAAAAAATATTTATATATAATAAAAATATCATAGAAATTTAAATAAAATACACAGAAAAGTATAGGAAAAATAACAATACGTGAAAAAATAAAAATATCTAAATATAAAAATAATAAAATACAGAAAATTTTCCAAAAAATATAGAAAATTTTCCAAAAATATAGAAAAAATTCCAAAATGATCGATCAACCGAATTTAATCAAATGACTAAATGAGATCATCCAGATTTAAAACGCTAATGAATGAGAATATGACATTAAAATATCCTTATAGACCTAAAGGCAAAGTCTTAATTTTCCTATCCAAATTAATCAAACAAAGTTAATGGATTTATATTAATGACCAATTGATTACCAAACAATCTATACTATATATAAAAGTGGGAATGTAGAGTGGAAGTTTTTTGGACTAAAACTATCCCTATTTCATTGTTTGAGAAAGGGTATAAAAGTCATTTTATTATAGCTTTAATACCAACTTTAATTGCTACTAAAATGCCCATATTTGTCTATTTAGTGCATCTCTAATTGTAAGGATTGAAAATGTAACTTCAATCATTACTTTCCACCTCATTTAATCCCCCCTCATTAAGTCTTATAACTTAAAGTATTAACTCTCATTTTCTCTTATTAAATCATATATTAAGTTATTTTTCACTAATAAATGATACTAATTAGATCTATGCCAATATTTTTAATAATATAGATCCGTATATTTTAAAACTAACTCAATAACAAAACCATTCTTTATCGAAATGGTGGCTAAGAAATTCAACCTTTTGAATCAAATTGATCAACCTATCAAATTGATCAATCATATATTAAGTGGTGGCTAAGAAATTCTTTATTAAATACATAATGTAGAATTGATAAAAAAAAATGAAATTAATTTACTATTTGGCAAACATCAGTATTTCAACTTTTGAGTCAAATTTGTTAGTATTTAATGTCATAAATCAATCAAGCAAGCAAGCAAGCAAGCAAGCAAGCAAGCAAAATTAGTAAAATATAGAAATACAAAATGAATAAATGAATCATTTTTTTAAAAGAACATTAAAGTACATGCATAATATCATATAATTATCATATTAAACAAGAAGTAAGTGTGACGTATCAGAATTATTTTTACACATAGAAATACAAAAAGAATTATAGAAAAAATTGAACACATCTATAATTCTATTTTCACACTACTATTAAAATATGAATAAGAAGATTATGGAACATTCTTTTAACTAAAATACTCAATTTTGAATTTAGTATCTATTTAATTGTGACTTTAAATTGTAAATTGAACTACTAGGGGTGTCAATTAGACTGGATTTGGTCTAATCCAATCCAATCCAACATGAGTCAATTACAAATGGACTAGGTCCAATCCTATCCAATAAATAGTTTGGACCATTTTGGACCAATTTAATTCAATGTCTAGATTGTCCAGTCTGTTCAAATTCATTTTAGTTTAGATTGGTTTCAACCCAAACTTGGTCTATTAACACCTATATTCTTATCTTATATCAATGGACCAGATATTGACTTAATCCAACCCAATCCAATATAAATTATTATGGATGGACCAGGTCCAACACGATCTAATAAATATTTTGAACCAAATTCCTCTAATCCAATATGTCTTGTTGGTTTGTCCAATCCATCAAAATTGATTTTGGATTGGACGGGTGACACCCTTACTACTATTTTTTCATTGATCGAGTGACACCTTAGCTGGCCAAAGCTGCCACGTGATCTACCTTCATGGCCAGTGACTTTGGACCATGTTGGCACACGTCACCACAACCGCGTCATGAAGAGGCCTCATGAGGAAGAAAGTCTCACACAGACAAGGAGATGTAGCCCGATGGAAAGAGCAGGACCTCCCAAGAACCTCAGTGGGTGACCTCATCCTAACAACCCAATGGACCTCATCCAACTACAACATGGGTGTTCAATCTATATAAAGGCATCTTCCCTCAAGGTAAGTTCTTTGGGATCTAGCACACATTACTCCCCTTGGCTTGGACCAACTGTCTACCTACTCAACACAACTAATCTCTCTCTTCATTACTAACTTGAGTGTCGAAGTGCCTACCTAGGGATAAATTCATCAGGTCTCTGATACTCTCTATGCTTGCAAATTACGATGCACGGGTCGTCCTTCCACCTCGACCTCGTCCAATATGTAGGACTATCTACTACATGTTCGGCTCAACACACCTTGGATTAAACAACATCATTCACCTCATTCAATTATCTCTATTTAAATCTTACATTTCATTGATAAATGAACAAAAAAAAAAAGATACACAAAAAATATAAAACATTACAAAAAGAAGAATCTAGCCAAATAGGTAGGCCTATCAATGATACTTGAAGCTTCACAACTCAGTCCAATGATATTTGGATGAGGTTTTTTATGTAATCAGATTTAGATTTTGCAATCTACATCTTATTAATAATAAAAATAAAAAAATATAAAAAAATACATATTAATATAAATTTCTTTGTTTGAGAAAGGGCATACAAGTCATTTTATTACGGATTTAATGTCAGCTTTAGTGGCTACTAAAATGCCCTTATTTGTCTATTTAGTCCATCTCTAATTGTAAGGGTTGAAAATGTAACTTCAATTATTACATTCCACCTTATTTAATCCACTCTCATTAAGTCTTATACTTAAGATATTAACTCCCATTTTCTCTTATTAAATCTTACACTTAAGTTATTTTTTACTAATAAATGCTACTAATTAGATCCATGTCAATATTTTCAACAATATAAACCCATATATTTTAAAATTGACTATAAAGAAAAACCATTCTTTATCCAAGTGGTAGCTAAGCAATTCAACCATTTGAATCAAATTGGTCAACCTATGAAGTCATAGTTAGGTAATAAAATTTTTAAAATAAAAATAAATATAAAAATTACAAAAAAATATAGAAAAAACTAAACACATTTATGATATTTTTGTTAATAAAATTAAAAAAATAATTGTAATAAACAAGAGTTATTTTGTTGATAATGAAAATGAAATACATAATTTATAATTGACCAAAAATGAAGTTATTTTACTATTTAGAAAAGATCAATAGTTCAATTTTTGGGTCAAAAATGTGCCATAAATAAATAATAATAATTAATAAAATATAAAAATACAAAAATAAAAAAAACATGAATTTTGCAAAAAAAAAACATTTAGACACATGTAGAATATTATATAATTATCATATTAAACAAAAAGTAAGTGTGACAAATCAAAATTATTTTTACACAAAAATACAAAAATTATAAAAAAAATTGAACACATCTATAATTCTATATTTACACTACAATTAAAAATATAAATAAGATTGTGGAACTTTTTTAACTAAAATACTCATTTTTTGAATTTAGTCCCTATTTAATTGTGAGATTTAAATTGTAAATTTAACTACTACTTTTCACATTATTCAATTCCCTCTATTTAAATCTTACATTTCTTTAATAAATAAACAAAAAAGCTACACAAAAAAATAAAATATTACAAAAAGAAGAATCTAGCCAAGTAGGTAGGCCTATCAATGATATTTGGACCTTCACAACTAAGTCCAATCATCACATGTTTGGATAAGGTGTTTATGTAATCAGATTTGGATTTTGTAATTTACATCGATTAATAATAAAAAATAAAAAATAAAATATACATATTTATAGAAAATTTCGGATACATTATTACTATCATTATCATCTCTTAGAACTGCCTTGTGCAAAAAACGTATGCACTTACTAGTTTTACTAAATGTCATCATGCACGTGAGCAATCATCTTTGTGAGAAACATGTGGTCTTTTTGATGCACTAGTAAGTGTGCATGTGAGCAATCATCTTTGTGACAATTTTATATTATGATAATGATAGTAATAATGTATCCAAATTTATTATAAATTTTATGTATTTTTTATTCTTTATTGTTAATTGGATGAAAATTGCAAAATCCAAATTTGATTACACAAACACCTAATCCAAATATGTGATAATTGGATCGAGTTGTGTAGTTTCAATTATCACTAACAAACTGCTTGGCTAGACTCTTTTTTTGTAATGTTTTATCTTTTTGGTGTATCTTTTTTTTGTTCATTTATAAAAAGAAAATGTAAGGTTTAAATAGGGGAATTAAATGAGGTGAAAAATAGTAGTTCAATTTGCAATTTAAACCTCATAATTAAATAAGGAGTAAATTCAAAAATGAGTATTTTAGTCAAAAGAAGGTTCCGCAATTTTATTCATATTATTAATAGTTGTGTAAATATAGAATATAGAATTATAGATGTGTTCAATTTTTTTCTATATTTTTTGTATTTCTGTGTAAAAATAATTCAGATATGTCATACTTACCTTTTGTTTAATATATTAAATATATAATATTATACATGTGCCTGAATTATTTTACAAAATTTATGTATGTTTTATTTTTGTATTTTTATATTTATTAAATTTTATTATAAATTTATGACATTAAAGTTATCACATTTGACCCAAAAGTTGAGCTAATGATCTTTGTCAAACAGTAAGATAATTTCATTTTTGATTAATTCTAAATTATGTATTTCATTTTCATTATCAATAAAAATAATTCTTGTTTATTGCACTTATCTTTTTTTTTAATTTGATTAATAAAAATATCATAAATGTATCTAATTTTTACTACATTTTTTTTTATTTTTTTATATTTATTTCTATTTTAAAAATTTTATTACCTAACTTTGACTTTATGGGTTGATTAATTTGATTTGGATGGTTGAAATGTTTAGCCACCAATTGGATAAAGAATGGTTTTGTTTTTGAGTCAGTTTTAAAATATATGGGTTTATATTGTTAAAAATTTTGACATAGATCTAATTAGTAGCATTTATTAGTGAAAAATAACGTAAATATAAGATTTAGTAAGAGAAAATGGGATTTAATACCTTAATTAAAGCTAACATTAAATTTATAAAATATAGGCATTTTAGTAGCAATTAAAGCTAACCTTAAAGATGTTATAAAATGAATTTTATACCCTTTCTTAAACAAAGAATTAGAAGATAGTTTTAGTCCAGAAAACCTTTCACTCTACATCTGCACTTATATATATAGTATAGATATGAGATAAAACACACTTAGAGACATTAGAAATGGATTTTCATTTGGTGAGAATAAATGGCCTCCACTAGATGAAAGTTACGTTAAAGTCTAAAAGAAATCAAGACATGCAAACTAAGGTGTTTGCATGGGTTTTCCCCTAGGTTAGAATGTGCCATTGTGTGAGAAGGGGTGGGCATTTATAGAGTTTTAGGGGGGATTCTAGAAGGGAATGGAGGGCTGAGATTTGAGATTGGAGAGATCAATGGATGAGATTTAAAATGCTTTTGAGGGAGATTGAATGAGACAAGGGGCTGCCATGACAGCTTGAGAGATCCTCTCAACCAATCAAGACAGTAAATAAAATATTTTACCAATTTGCCTAAATTGAACATTTCAA
Source organism: Nelumbo nucifera (assembly GCF_000365185.1). The sequence continues at coordinate 4,518,419 of NW_010729082.1, forward strand.
GTTTAAGTGATTGACTTGATTGATTGGAGGCTCACTTATTGGTTAAATTTTAAATTTCAAGATGGTTCTATAGGCTAGAAGAAAGATTTGGTCATGTGGTTCTCTAGGTTTGAAGTTGTAGCGAAGAAGATTCCAAACGGAGGGTCTGGGTCAAGTCTAGCTTCAATTTTCAAAATAAAGGGGTTAACAGTGTTAGAATTTGATGATATTGGAATCATTAGACTCATAATTTTGAGCTCTATGAATCTAAAAGGTTGGATTTTTATTTCATGTGGGATATGGTTCAAGATAAAAAATTATCCCAATCAGATGATTAAAATTGGTTCCGACTTTGGGTCTTGAGATGAAGGAGTAAACGATGTCAAATTTGGGTGATCTTAGTGTTGTCAGATTTGGGAATTTTGGGCTCTATGTATCTATGGTGTTCTATTTATGACCTTATGGGAGATAAGGTTCAGGATCAAAATGATCTCAATCATATGATTAGAACCAATTCCAGCTTTGGATCTTAAGATGAATGGTTAAATGGTGTTAGATTTTGTTAATCTTTGTGTTGTCGGTTTTATAATTTTGGGCTCTACGTACTTATAGTGTTCAATTTCTAATTTAATATGAAATAAGGTTTAGGATCAAAATAACACGATCAAACGATCAAAATTGGTTATGACTTGGGGTTTTAAGATGAAAGGGGTAAACGTGCCAGATTTGGATGATATTGGTATCATCAAATTTGGAATTTTAGCCTTTACGTATTAAATTTATAGTGTTCAATTTATAATTTAATGTGAAATGAGGTTTAAGATCAAAATGACCCCAATAGAACAATCATAATCAATTTTGGCTTTGGGTCTTAAGATGAAGGGATAAACGGTGTAGGATTTAGATGATCTTTGTGTTGTCATATTTAAAATTTTGGGCATAAAGAATTAATTCTTCAATAGAAATCTTCAAGAAGAGTTTTACATGGATATTACCCAGGGAGTAAGCTTCCTTAATAGTGAGGGGAAGGTTTATCATATAAAGAAATCCCTTTATGGTCTCAAGCAGTCTCCTAGGGCTTGGTTTGATAGATTTTGAAAAACTCTTCTTAAAATTGGGTTTACTCGATCACAGGCAAATCGTACTCTTTATAAGAATGGTTAGTGGAAGTAGAAATTTCCATTTGAAATAGCCCATTTAAGTCCAAACCCGTCCTCCAGTTCATGTTAGTTGGAATTAAGGATGTCAATGGAACGGTTTTGGATTGGGCCCCATCCAAACCAAAATCAATTTGGACAGGTTGGATGGACCAATAAGACATATTGAATTTGATCACTCCAATCTTAACTGTCCAAAGTTTTTATTGGATTGGATTGGGCCCGGTCCATCACTAATTAATTTATATTGGATTGGGTTGGATTGAGTCAATATCTAGCTCATTGATGAAAGATAAGAATATAGGTGTCAATGAACCTGGTTTGGGTTAGAATTAATCTAAATTACAAAAAAAAAAAAAAAAAGAAGAACAGAATGGTCAAAACATTGAATTGGAATGTTTCGAAATGGTCCAAGTGAGCCAAGAAAAAGATGTAAACAGATGAAAATAGGTGGGTGGGTTGGTGGGTGGGCCTATGCTTATTCATACTTCAAGCTTGATAGACTTTCACATGAGGAAGCATGTTAGATAATAATAAAAAAAAAAAAACATTTTCTATGATAGTGTCGTAGCCCTTGGCTGAACCAATTAAATCAAAGCCTTTGATTTGTTGCCATGGCCACACTTCAAATTAGATGAAGTGACTTCTTGATGAGCCACTACATTTCATTTAAGGCCATAATTTTCTGTTTTATTCCTACACTACAACGGTGTCGTGGCAAAAGTGAACTCTTTGTAAATTACCTTTACATGGTATAAGCTTAGTTGTCTTAGCGGTGCAACTTTTGTAGGTTAGGATTGGGATTTTGTCAAAATTTCAATGAGACCAACCCAAAGCCCAAGACTTAAACAGTGTAAACAGTTAACTCAGGCTAACCTGACTTGCACCCCTAAGTTGGCTCACCCCAAAGCCGATCAGTTTGTAAATGGACCCAAGACAATGTTAATTATCTCCCGCCTTCACCTAGGAAGTAGGGTAGTGGCAATTAGAGTTGAGAAATTGGGTAGGTTCTACCAAAACCAAATGGAACCAACCTCAAACCGGCCTTGAACTGACACTACCAAATCTATTACAGTGTAGCATCTGGTTTTAAATTCTTAGAACTGGCCCACACCCACGTTGATTCCAGGGTCTAGGGTTTACCCTACATGAGCTGACTCAATGAACCGGCCTTGGTTGGCCTTGGTGGAACCGGCATTGGTGGAATTTTTCCTACAACCAAACTTGCCTCAAAATAAACACCAAAATACTTTTGGGAATGTGAAAATTTGAACCCAAACATTCATGTTTACAAAGGCCATAGTCTAACTTAACCATTGAATTACTCAAGTGGCTTGATCATCTATTTTCATTTTAATATTTGAATGTGTACAATAAGTAATATAATATGTTAGGTTTACCAAATTTAAAATTAAAGTATAGGTTTTGAAGGGGTAGAGTAAAGGAATGAAAGAGTTCCATGGGTAGACACTAGAACTAACCCTGAAACACCAAGGCCAGAATCGACCCTAAAACCGAACTTTATAGGGTAGGTTCCAGGTTCTATCGAGGAACCAAACCGAAATGACCAATGCTAATAACCCCTAGCAGGGATAACTTCATTCCCCCTTCTCTCTCCTTCTTCTCTTCCTCTTTATTTCTCTCCCCCACCTCTCAATCATTGCAACAAAATAAAACACAAAGCCACCATCCTCCCTTTCTTTCATCCTACGAAATGTCATACAAATAAAAGGTTAAGAATACCACCATGAACATGAATATATGGAAGGAATGCTTCCAAATATGTAAGAGAGAAGGCATTTTTCAAATTTCCCAATAAAAGCTGATGCCAATCCTATTAGGACTTACCACTACGCCAAAACCAGTTGGTGATGGTCAGGGTGAAAATTTATTTCCTTATTGTAGAAGCACATAGCCCCATAAGTCCCGATGTGCACCACACATTTTGTTGTAGATGGGTCCAAGGGGCTTCACAATGCACACACGGCACATAGTGGGTTGGGGGATTAAGCTCTATGTTCTAAGCAACCTTGCTCTAACACCACTTATTAGGATCAAGTGCTTACTGCTATGCCAAAACCATTTAGTGATGGTGAAGTGTAGAGCTATGTGATCTTCATGTGCATCGCACACCATGTTGCTAATGGATTTGAGGGGTTTTACAGTGCATATGCACACTGATGGGTTGGGTAGTTAAGCATCATGAGTCTTAAGGGTGATATTGGCCCCAAATTTGTCAACAAATCCATCAAATGATGTTATGCGATTCAAAGGGATGGAAGTGCATAAATTAAATCAATAATTTTTCTATTTTGGGCTCAATTTGAAAAGAGTACAAATATAAATATGTACAGTGTAAATACATACAAAATAATAGAAAATACAAGGTTTTACACTCTACATATTTGTGTTTGTATTCCATCCAAACTGAGCTTTGGTTGTAATCGTAATGTTTTGACTTTTGGCTCCTAAAAGTAATGATTTTTAGTGCTAGCAGTAGTAGCAATTTCCATATGAAATGGTCCTTTAAGTCCAAACCTGACCTCTAGTCCATGTTATTTGGAATTACGGGTGTCAATGGACCAAGTCCAAACCAAAATCAATTTGGAGGGATTGGATGGACCAATAAGACATATTGAATTGGTCCATTGCAAACTTAATGATCCAAAGTATTTCCTGGAATGGATAGGGCCTGGTCTATCCCTAATGAATTTATATTGGATTGGGATAGATTGAGCCAATATCTAGTCCATTGATAAAAGATAAGAATAATGTGTCAATGGATCAGTTTTGGATTGAATACTGTCCAAACCAAAATCAATTTGCACGGATTGGGCGAACTAATAAGATATATTAAATTGCACAATTCTAAACTTAATGGTCCAAAATATTTATTGGATTGGATTTCACCTGGTCCATCCGTAATGAATTTATATTGGATTGGGATGGATGCAGCCAATATCTGATCCATTGCTAAAACATAAGAATATAGGTGTCAATGGACCAGGTTTTGATTAAAATTAATCTAAATTAAAACATATTTGAACAGATTGGATGGTCAAAACATTGAATTAGACCGGTCCGAAATGGTCTAAAAGGTGAGAGGATAGGTGGTTGGGTTGGTGTGTGGTCCTATGCTTATCTACACTTCTATCTTGAAAGGTTTTCAGATGGGCTGCATTTGGAAACGGTGTAAATGGTGTGTAAATCCCAGTTCAGGGTAAATTTGCACTCTGGTTCACTTTTGTCTATGTTTGGCAGCATTCAATGACAGACCAATGCATATTTACATTGATAAAAGTACATCACTTAAAAAGAAGTAAATTTGCATTCAAATGGGATTTTGATAAAAAAAAAAGGCATATGCTTTATTGGAATACATGTTTGCATCCATTACATCTAAAAGTCTGTTTGGTAAGAAGGTGAATTTGTCAGTGCAAAACTAACCCAATTTTGCAATTTATATGAACCATTTTACACTCTACATATTTGCATTCACACTTATTTGCATCGTTTCCAAAGGCAGCCATGAGAAAGCATGTTTGATAACAAAATCACATTTGCTACGATAATGTCATAGAGTTTTAACACCTAGCAGGGATAATTCCATTCCCCCTTCTCTCTGCTTCCACTTTCTTCCTCTCCCCCCACCTCACGATCATTGCAACCATGCCAAAAGCAAAGCCACCATCCTCCCTTTCTTTCCTCCTACAAAATGTCGTACAAAGCCACCAACCTAAAGGGTATGTTCTAGGTTCTGCCATGGAACCAAAACTAACTGATCCACGCTCACCCCTTCTCACCATGTACATTTGTCCATGACTATTGATGCAAAACTCCATCACCACCTTGTTCGACCATCAGAGCGGTGAAAACTAGTCTCTACTCAAGAAGGACAAAAAGGAAAGCAGAAAATCCAGCATGGTGTTGACACCATGAACCAGATTGTACAACATTGATACTGGTTAATTAGGCAGGAAGATTCCATTTCTATTTTTCATCTGCACTCATAGATTTCAGAGAAACTTCTATGCCTTTGCCATCTGAACCAGCAGATTTCAAAGAAGCTTCAATGTCTTTGGCATCTGAATTTCCAGATCTCAAATGGAGCTGCTTCTTGCTCTTTTTCGGCATTTTTGTTGTAATGGCAATGACAATATCGTTGAGGAAGAGGTCTTGAAATGATGGTTTGAAAAAGATTATAACAGAAAATAGTAAAAATATATGATAGAAGGGAGAGAAAGAAACTTAGTAATTTGAGAGAAGGAAATAGAAATGTATTCTGTCGTTTCTCTCAATGGTGTCGAATCAGTACAGATGAGGTATATTTATACTAGATGAAGTCAGTTGAAAGTGAACCGACTTACATTGAACTTGGACTGACATTAATTTCCTTGGGAGAAGAATTGATAGACTTTGAAATTAACTAATTTTGGAAGATGCAACGATTTACATTGGAATGAAACAAACATTGGAAGACTAATTGCATACATTTTGACTGAATAATACCTTAGCTCTTTGTACCTTACAAATTCCATAGCTCTTTGTACCTTGCAAATACCTTAGTATTCTTTTAGCTGCTCCATGGTGGACTTGACTTGGATTCTGCATGAATCTTGATAGTAGACTAACTGCATACATGATGTCTAGTTTTGTAGCAGTTAAATAGAGAAGACTTCCTATCATACTCTGAAATTGTGATTCATTTGTCTTTGGTGAGCCATCTTCCTTTTTGAATGCTTTAGTGTTGTCTAATGGGGTGGAGATTGTTTTGCACCCATCAATTTTGAATTTCTTCAAAAGAGTTTCTGTATACTTCTTTTGTGAGATGAAAGTCCCTTCTTCTTCTTGAGTTATTTCAATTCCAAGAAAGTAGTGCATTAGGCCCAAATCGATCATCTCAAAATTCTTCATCATGTTTTCTTTAAACTTCCTGACCATCTTCTCATTATTTCCTGTATAAATGAGATCATCAACATATAGAGAAACAATGAGAGTGTCATTTGTACCTTGAGTCTTGATGTAGAGTGTTGGCTCACTATAGCTCTTCCTGAATCCTTGCTCCAAGAAGTAATTGTCGATTCTGCTATACCAAGCTCATGGAGCTTGTTTTAAGCCATATAATACCTTCTTTAATTTGAGAACTTTGTCTTCTTGTCCTTGCACCACGAACCCTTGAGGTTGCCCTACATAGATTTCCTCCTTAAGATAGCCATTGAGGAATGTAGATTTCACATCAAGTTGAAAAGTTTTCCATTTCTTCTGTGCAGCTAGTGCTATTAATGCCATGATTATGTCAAGGCGAGCAATTGGAGCAAATGTCTTATTGTAGTCGATACCTTATTGTTGTGAGTATCATTTGGCAACTAGTCTTGCTTTAAGCTTCTAGATTGAGCCATCTGAGTTAAGCTTTGTCTTGTAAACCCACTTCACTCCAATAGTGTCTTTGTCTTGTAGACGATCCACAAGCTCCCAAGTCTCATTTTTTTCAATCATTTTTATCTCTTCATTCATAGCTTTTCTCCATTTTTCTTCCTTAAAAGCTTTTTCAAAGCTTTCTGGTTCTATAATCATCAAGTTGCATGTTTCATATATTTCTGTTAAGGATTTAGTTCGCTTTGGTGGTGAGTCCGGAGTGGACTGTGAAGCTTGTTCCGGTTCCGATTGTGTTGGCGAACTGATTTGTTCATGATTTTCTTCAATTCATTGACTTGATAATAGAGGCAAGTTGATAGTCTTCCTTTCATCTTCTTTTGTCTCCCAATTGTATGCAGCATCCTCGTCGAAGCTTATGTCTCGACTGATTATGAGTTTTTCTTTTTTTTAAGCTATACTCGATAGCCTTTTGATTGAGTGCTATAGCCTAAGAAAATTCCTTTCTCAGTCTTCTTGTCCAGTTTGCCTCTTTTCTCTTGTTGGAAATGTGTGTAGAAAATGCACCCAAAAACACTGAGATGCTTTGCTGATGGCTTTTGCCCACTCCAAGCTTCAATTGGTGTCCTATCTGGCACAACTTTAGTTGGACATCTGTTGAGCAGATAGACAGTAGTGCTTACTACCTCTGCCCATAAAATTTTGGGAATACCCTTTTTCCATGAGCATGGCTCTTGCTATCTCCATAACTGTTATGTTCTTTCTTTTAGATCATTTTTTAAAAATATCAAAAACCTGCGATTTTTCTCGCAAGAAATAAACCCATGTCATTCTAGTATAATCATCAATGAAGAGAATGAAATACATGTTTTGATTATTTGATGAAGTATGCATTGGACCACAAACATCTGTATGAATTAACTCTAGTGGCTCTTTGGCTCTCCAAGCTTTGCCGGATGGGAAGGGTTGTCGATGTTGTTTTCCGAGCATACACCCTTCACAAACATTGTTGAACTCCTTGACAGTTGGTAAGTAACGCATCATGTTCTTCTGCTGAAGAATCTTTAATCCATGGAAGTTAAAGTGTTTGAATCTTCTATGCCATAACCACGACTCATCCACTTATGCTTGCATTGCTATATAACTTGCATCTCTCCATTGAATGGGAAAGCATCTGTTTTTAGTCATTTTTGTTTTTGCAATTTCAAGGGACTTGTCTTGCTTGTCATAGATTGTGCAAGAGTTTCCCTCAAAATGTAAAGAGTAACCTTTTTCAATCATTTGGCCCACACTGAGTAGATTTTGATCAATGTTGGRAACCRAAAGTACATCATTTATGTATTTCTTCCCTTGTTTGGTGTCAACAACAATGATGCCTTTGTTGGTTACTTCCATGAAGTCGTCATTACCAATTTTGACTTTTGTCTTGATTTTATCAAGATTATGAAAGATGCTTTCATTTTTAGTCATGTGGTTATTGCACCCACTGTCAATATACCAAGTATCCTTTTTTTCTTCTATTATAGAATGACAAGCATAAAAAATATTATTTTCCTCATTTTTCTTTTCTAAAAAATTAGCTTGATGAGTTTTCTTCAATCTACAAGCTTTTTCAACATAGCCGAATTTTTTACAATTTTGGCACTGTGGTTTTCCTTTAAACCAACAATCTTTCTCCAAGTGGTTTCTCTTCTTACAAATACCACAKGAAGAATACTTGTCATTATTTTCTTTTGATTTTCCTTGTGACTTTCTCCCATCAACTTTTGGTTTATGAGACCGCAGATTAATTTTAGATTGAAAGGCAGCTTCAACCGAATTTTCATTCTGCCTATCACGCCTATTTTCGTATGTCTCGAGAGAGCCCATTAATGCAGTTGGTGATAGTGTTTCTAGATCCTTTGTTTCTTCTATCACCGAGATTATTGCATCATATCTCTCTGTACAAGAGATTAGAATTTTTTCGACTATTTTCTTGTCAGAAATATTCTCCCCATAGGCTCTCATTTGATTTACTATTTCTTTTATTCTAAAACAGTAATCTTTTGCAGTCCCATTATCCTTCATCTTAAGATTTTCAAAATCCCTTCTAAACTTCTACAATTTAACAGTGCGTACCTTGACAGTTCCTTGAAACTCCTCCTGCAGTGTGCCCCACGCTTCTTTTGCAGTTGATGTGCCCATGATTCGAGAAAATATCTCCTTAGCCATTGCTTGCTGCAAGAAGAATAGTGCTTGACAATCCTTTTGTTGATTATCTTCATAGATCTTTTTTTGATTTGCTGAAAGAGTGGAAGTATCATCAGCAATGCAGAACCCTTCTTCAACATTTTTCCATAGACTTTGTGACCGAAAATAGGTCTTCATTTTGATGGACCAGAAGTCATAGTTTTCTCCATTGAAAATTGGAAGAGAAAGAGTAGAGCAATTGGCATCAACACACATAATGTTTAGAAGAAATCACGCCCAGAAAATAGATCGGACGTAGCTCTGATACCACTGATGGTTTGAAGAAGATTATAACAGAAAATAGTAAAAATATATGATAGAAGGGAGAGAAAGAAACTTAGTAATTTGAAAGAAGGAAATAGAGATGTATTCTGTCGTTTCTCTTAGTTGTGTTGAATCAGTATAGAGGAGGTATATTTATACTAGATGAAGTCGGTTGAAGGTGAACCAACTTACATTGGACTTGGACTGACATTAATTTCCTTGGGAGAAGAATCGACAGACTTTGGAATTAACTAATTTTGGAAGATGCAACGATTTATATTGGAACGAAACAAACATTGGAAGATAGCATATCTTTACTGTTCTTCGAGAGAATTGATTCAATGACTCCTAAAAATGTGTAGCAACATTTAATACGAAATACAAATGCATGAAGGATGGTGGTGATGAGTAGAGTTGTCACTGTGAGAGTAGAAATGACAGAGTATGACAGACAGAGATTGTGTCACTGGATTTGTGACTACACTTGAGTACCCCATTGTTGCAATGGAAAACCTGTCATTGGGAAAGTGTATGCCCACCACGCTAGTGAAAACCTGCGGTATGGGATGAAAATAAAATTCAGAAATGTGGATCTAAAGGTGGGGAAAGATTAAAATTCAGAAATGTGGATCTAAAGGTGGGGAAAGATAATGGCTACTTCAAAATTATAAAAGAAGAAGAAGAAGGAGAAAAATGTACCTGAACCCCCTAAACAAATTAGCCCAAACAACCTGCGAAAAACATCCAAAGTAACAAAATAAAATAACTAAGATGTATTTTATGTTATAAAGTTGAAAAGAAGAATAAATATCAATACAAGCTATGATAGCAGATACTTTGCAATGACTTTGTTAGAGAATATCATGGACCTCACCTAACAGCTTAAACTTTTAGGTGGTCAGTTCATTGAAATATCATCAATCAGAAACTATTCGACCAAGTGATCTAGTGTTCAATCCCCGTCACTCCATTATAATTAATTAAATTTCAGCATGAGGTATGAATAGGCATTTGCTTGTCCACACTTCGAGCCTAATAGACCCTCATGTGAGGGGGCTTGTTAAAAAGTAAAACCCATTCAAGAACCTTATATGGTGACCCATCAAAGAGATTTATCATATGGGAACCCATCAAAGAGCAAATCCCACAATTTCCATCACACATCCAACTTCAGTAGTGAGGGCACCTTTAGAGATTGGCAATATTATTTTTAATTTACTGATGTGGTAGTAGTTTTTGTTTTAAAAAACAAATAATACATTATTGGCGAGCACCATCCACCCCCAAACATATGTTTTGAATAGATTGATTCTCCTAAGAGAATGTGAAATTATGTGCTTATTTGTGCATTCAAACATCCATGGAAGAGATAAGAGAGACTAACCAGTGAGACATAGAGAAACAAAGCAATAAAGTAAGCAACCCTTGAGCCATAATCAAAACGACCCTTGAATATTTGCCCATGCCATGGAAGAAACACTAGGTGCTGCAACAAACAAGAAGAACACTGGGTGGAGCTCCTTTGGAAGTGTCTCATTTGTTGGAAGCCTCGGGTAAAGAGTTACAAATAGCACTATGTAGTGAGCCAACCCAATAGAAAAGAAGAAGATAGGTCCTTTTAGTCCCATAGATGCACCAAGCAATGCACCCACAAAGTTCCCAACAATGGCTAGATGGTTTGAAGGGTTTGCCACTTTTGAAAGCCTCCGTTGACCTCCCGACATCCATTGTCCATAGATCTTTAGTTCAAAACAGAATATTGGACTCATCAAAATGTACCAGAGAGCAAAATGCAGGTTTTTGGAAAGTGAAGGTGGGGCACCAAGAGCTAAGAACAAGAAGGCTATCCAGGGAGCAAAGAAAAAGTTGACACGAATGGGGTGATAATACTCACGCCGGACAGCTTCAAAGTACAAAATCACTTTAAGAGAATAAATTAACAAGATCAGAGCTGTAAGACCAATAGAGATACACCAAAGGACAAGATTTACAGATAGGTTTATGTGGAGGAAACTTGTGGATGTGGAAGTTGCTAGGGTTTTCCACAGAATTGCTTGGCTACTAACCCCTAAACACATCCCAAAAGAAGATATTGGATAGCATAGAGGGAAAGGCCACTACTTGTCTTCTGGAAGCACCAACCCCTCTAAATCCTGGAAAAGGAATGGGAAATTAATGAGCATTTAAATCATGCTATCTACGATGTTAAGTAATTATTATGAATATACAATTTCGTTCAGTATATATATATATATATATATATTGTTTATATCAGAGCTAATTAAATATACCCATGGAAAGGATTAAAAGAAAAAACATTTACAAGGAAAGATCATGTGAACGAAATACTGAATTAAGATAACAAGTTCACCAAAAATGAAAGGGGAAAAATATGACAAGAAAATCGCATACCCTTAGTGTATCCAATTCGGGCCCTTCTAAAGCATCAAAGTATCAGTCCACAGGTAAAACCTCAATTTCAAAATTCTGTGAAGTGCGAACTTCTGGTTCAGGACCACGCTGCTTTCCACGTAAATGAGATAGCTGCCTCTAAAGTCTTCCAGACCATGTTCTGAAAGAATCATATCTTTTGTCCTTGAATTCATCAATCCTCCTTGGAATATTCCTTAGTTGTCCTTCTGAAGGATCAGAAACTTTTCTACTAGAAATTGCATCCACATATGCTATGCCTAGAATTGGTTGAGAATGAAACTTAGCTTGTTTTGCTTGTTTGTTGTTAACATCCACTGATGTGGCTCTAATGTTTGGGTTCTTACTGCTAACAAACATTTTATCATTACCCATTAGTATAACTTTTCTATTGCTTTCCAAGTGAATCCCCAAAGGAGAAGAAGGCATGCTGATAGAGAAAGAATGCAACCGTTCAGAATTTGTGACTTGAGATGCACCCTCCTGTCTCTGGAAAGCAGTGGCCTATAGTTCAGTAAGTCAAATTGAATAACAACTCAATATTATAAAAATAGAATAACTTTATGCAAACCCATTTGAGGATGTAAACTGGTACAGACATCTGTGACTTATATTATATATAATAGCAAGATAAGCCATTGATATGTCCATAAGGATAATATATATATAATGAATAATGCTAGTGTATAAAGCATGCATCAAGAGCTTATAGAGGTGTGCTGCTCTAGTTGTTTGAGTAGTGGATCAGACACAGCTTGTACCCGGTGTACCTTTACACTGCTCATTTATGTACCCAGACTTTGTTAAGGTCATCTAAGACATGATGAATCAAGTGAAGATTAAGTCGGGATATATATATATATATATATATATATATATATATATATATATGACAGGACCAATCTCTATCAATATATAACAGATTCGTTAAAGACACAACTTACCTTAGCTAATATACAAACAGGACTCGAAGTTGGAGTGTTAGTGGTTGAATGATGATTATTTAGGATACCACACTCTTCAATGTTATCAAATCCAGACACTGTCTCGGATGCTATATACTTGAGAAGGGGTGGAAGTTCTTCAGGAGAATCCTGGCATTTGTTGTCTTCCATGTCAACCAATTTACATTACAGCTACAAAATGTAAGAAACTTTGGTTATACTTTGCTCTTTCACTAAGAGGGAAAAAAGAAGAATTCCATTTACTAGCTAAAAGCAGTTCCATATCAGATGAACGTAACGCATATAGCTTCTTTACATACTATCCTTTAGCTTTATCTTCATGCTGGTATTAGTTAGAAGTTTTATTTCATCATCATCTAAGCCTTGTCCCAACTATATAGGGTCAGCTAGAATTTGTATTTCATCTAAATGATAAACTCTTACAATTTAAAAGATTAGTAGCAGAAAACTGTAAACAATAATATTAGACCAATTTACTTTGGTTTGTGAAACGGCAAATTAATTTTTGGAAATGCAGAAATTTCATTACCATTAACTGATTTCTCTACTGAATACTTCTCCCTGAAAGTGGAAGTAAGAAATATCCACTAATCCTTGACAAGATGTTGAAGATGGATGTATTCAGAACTGTCAGTGATCCTCGACCACAAGTTTGCATGATTTATTCCCCACCCCCCAACCAAAAACAAAAACAAGAAAGAAATCCTTTGACAAAAAATTACCTTGCAGTCTTGAAGAAATCTAGAATCCTTCCCATACCACTTCTAGCCATAAAATGATATAATACCTTTCCCCTCTAATTATATGAACAGGCTGTTCATTTTATATATTCACAATTATTAGAAGCCCGTAACTAGTAAAACAACATAAAACTCAGAAACAACTTTGCTTCAGACTTGGATTTCCGTTTTCCTTCTTTTTTTCGTTCTTTTCTATTCTTTTCTTTTTGGAATCTTTCGAAAAACAGAACTGAAATGTGCCCAAGGAATTCAAGTTGCTGAGTTTCACACAGTATAACTGGTGAATCAATTTTTTGGTGATGTATCAATTTTTTTGTGTTAAGTACCTCGTCATTTGATCTGTTTCCAAGTGGTCGATGACTCAGATGTCGAAGTGAAATTTTGCTGGATGAGGACCTGGATGCCGAGCTGACTAGGCCGAGCTGGGGGCATATTAGGTGTCGAACTGACTGGGTCGAGCTAGGCAGGTTAGGTGATGAGCTAATTAGGCCGAGCTAAGCAGGTTAGGTGATGTACTGACCAGAGTGCCGAGCTGCCTATTAGTTGCCGAGCTGACCAGAGGGCCTAGCTGCCTATTAGTTGCCGAACTGACCAGAGGGCCAAGCTGCCTGGTGGCGAGTTGGATTAATTGTTGAGCTTCGTAGTTCTTTAGAGATCTGCAAGGAATCAATGTCAGAGGACCCGGGGTGGCTAACCCGGCGAGGTCGCTTCGATGCTTAAATCAGTACTCTCATAGTAGACTATGAGCTAAAAATCACAAAGTATGAGAGCTAGAATATGCTTACTTGCCCCCCTCATGCCATTGGGGTTGGTGCCTTTATATAGGCATTGTTTGGCGTGGGCTTCACGCACCATATACGAGATTTTCGAGAAGTCGTCTAAGTGGTCTGAGATTCCCTAAGGTAACCGCCATGCACGTTGACCACCCTCTGGATCATTCGGCACATGGGCTAACTTGCAAGGATTGTAGGAGTGTTTGGATATGCATGCTGAATTTGTCGTCGAGCACGTCTCGTAGGTTGCCAGGTCAACGCCTAGGGCAGGCCGCCAGGTCGCGCTAGGGCCAGGCCGCCAGTTCGCACCTGGGCCAGGCCGCTAGTTCGCACCTGGGCCAGGCCGCTAGGTCACACTAGAGCCAAGCCACCAGGTCGCGCCAGGGCCAGGTCGCCAGGTCGCGCCAGTGCTAGGCTGCCAGCTCGCGCCTGTGCCAGGCTACCAGCTCGCGCCTATGCCAGGCTGCTAGTTCGCGCCAGGGCCAGACTGCTAGTTGGGACACCATCAACTTGGCTAAGGCAAGTTGTTGCCAAAGTGGTTCTGAGTGTCACCTATTTGTTCCGAGGTGCCATGTGTCATAATATCATTGAAGGGCCAAATCCGCCCTCATCAATAACCAAACACATATACTGATTTGGATGAAGCTCTACAACTGATGATAAAAATAAAATTAACAACAACAACAACAACAACAACAACAATAATAATAATAATAATAATAAATAAATAAATTGGATCTCTACCATTTTCTTCCTACCTTGCCTTATGAAGAATAATGATTGTGTGCCACCAGTATATTTTCTTAGAACTGTTTTCTTGGGATTCTGGTCTTAACTAAACCAAGTAAATAGAAACACTAATAAAAAAAAAGAAAGAAAGAAAGCAATCTGCATCTGGGTGTTGTGGAGTATAAATAGAACTTCAAATTCATACTAGGATGACTGAAAGAATGAATACAATGCATGGATAGATATTCACAAGTGTTAATTACTAGAAACAAAATCTTACTAATGTAATTTTGCCCTATTTTCTTCTATTTGATCAATAATTGTAGCCGGAAAACTATATCTTACTTGGATAAATAATACAACTTACATAAACAGTTCTCTCCTTCAAACCAAGTAGTAACTAACTCAAAAACTTGGTAGTTTGAGCAGTCAGTTTGATGGATGATAGAGGGTGATTTGACCCGACCTCTTGAGAAGGTGACACGTGGACATGACTCAGCATAAGCAACAGCTCAGCATAACAGTCTAGCTGTGACAAAGTAATAAGCTCGCAGGATAGCTCGCCACGGAAAGAGTTCGCTACAGCACGAGCTCGAGAACCCCAGTATGCTGAAAGGGAATACTCCAAGACAAGTCTATCCCAGCTCGCAAACTGAGAGAACCAGCTCGCTCCAATACTTAGGCAAGGAGACTGCCCCAAAGGCAACCTCAGGCAGAATCACCTCGGGACACATCCAAGAGCTCCCTACAAGGCAGCTCGCTATGGGATAGCTCGCTACAAAGCAGCTCGTTGTTAAGCGACGCGAAGTTCTTAGGAAGCTTCTTATCTGACAAGACCGTACTCGTCAGACTACATCACGTCTCCTCGCTGACGGTGTAGTCCTTGCCAACCCAGCAGACTGCACCCATGTCCCTCGACAGGTGGTGGCGTGTCTGTCCCTTCTGGGTATATGTCTCTCATCCGATTGGGCAGTACCCTGCCACAGTTACCTGCGCAGCCCTAGAAAATAATGGTTGCGTAGGGGGCTAGTGGCGGTCTTGCATCTTGTATCTTGAATTAATCTCTAACTTTCATTGATCTAGTGCTACCCGCACTTTTAGCTCTCTCTGCATTCCTTACCGCTTTCTCAAGTGTTCTAACCTAAGCATCGGAGTATTCCCACCGGCCAAGTCCCTCAGGAATCCTTCACCGTCTTATTTTTAGGTACCGTACATCACTAGGTAGGAGCCAGTTGACTGCTAGATAGGAGTGAAATATGAGTATAGCCTCAATAGCAAAGCAAATATGTTCTTCCCAGGCCTAAGGAGTCCCAAGAAAACAAATATCCTGGAATTATTTACAGAATTCCAAGGAGAAAATACTAGCTTAAATAGATAGATATGACAACAAATTTTACACAATGTGCCAATTGGCTGGTTGGTAAGGCCTCTTGATGCTTGTATCAAAGCTTGGGATCTGCACAAGGGTTGGTTGGTGGATGGGCTACCCCCATGACAACACATTTCATGGACCCAAAGAAAGGACAATGAATGTATAAATTTGAAAACTTCATCCTAGGTAATCGGCTACATTTTAAAAATATAAATCTGAAATTGTGAAGAAAACTAACCAATCTTCTACTATTAAGAATATGGTAGATACATTTTAAAAATATATATCTGAAATTGTGAAGAAAAATAACTCATGATATATGAGGTTCAAAGGAAAATACTACTTTTTTATACTTTATACTTAAACAAACAATATGGGCTTATCCATGAACATCAATTAGAGGGGAGTGTTGATGAAACTCAACTCTAGAAAGAACTAAAATCTGCACTATGTTCCAATTTTCAACCATAGAGAGACATAAACCACGTGTTAGAAGTTGATTATGCATAAGAAAAAAAAAAACATTAATACTTGTTTGGTTATAATAAAAAAAAAAAAGAAAAAAAAATCAACAAATGACGATAGAGTTGACTCTAAGATTAAAACAATACATGGTCAAACTGCCACATGCCTTAGTGTAATAAACAAAAGAGAAGTAGACAAAAAAGATATCCAAGTCAAAGTTCTACTATCTGAAGTTTACTATTAATCAAATTCAACAAAGAAATGGACAGAAAGGCGCATGATGTAACTTACACTTTCCGTTTTGTTTGATATTTTTAAGCATTTGTTTGCCCTACTTTTTTTCTTCAAATCAAACATAGCATTAAAAAAAAAAAAACGTGGCAGGCAAGCTGAACAATGAAGAAGAATTCGGTCACTCAGAAATTGACAAATAACTTCAGAAAAAAATTAAAACAACTACTGTCCCCACAAAACAAATAAATTAATAATAAAATAAGATGAGAAATGTTACCACTGACAAGAGGACAAGTCCCCCACGGTTCTTGATTCATGTGATTTATTCAGTTCAGACTTGTGTTCAAGTCACGTACGATAAGTTCTTTCGTTCTTTTAAGTACAAGTACCCATTAATGGAAACTAAAGCGTAACTGAAGTTGGCTTGTCGCATGCTCTGGTTATGGTGTACAAATCATATATAAGATATCATTACAAGAAATTGAATTTCTTTGCCTCCATTAAAGGAAATATCTAACAATCGAGGTTGGAATTTCGATACGTATCGGCCTGATATGTATCGTATCGGGGGCTTTTTTATATGCCTCTTCAGGTGGTTTTTTGAGATTTTGACCGGTTCAGGGAGTGGATAGAGCTTAAATCGGCCCCTCTGAACTTGATTTGAAAAAAAAAAAAAACAAAAAAAATATCTATACTGCTCGATATGCTTATTCGGGCTTTTGAACCTTGCTAACAATTAATTAAAAATACCGACAGGATAATAGCTACAAGTTGATATTTAGTTTATATCAAATACATGATTTAGTAAAACTGTTTATTTAATATAGGAGGAAAAGAATGTGTTAGAGAATAAAAACCTATTCAGGGACAAGGAATGATTGGGTGGGCCTGTGCTTCTCCATACTTCACGTTAGAGAATAGAAACCTATTTAAGGACAAGGAATGGGTGGGTGGGCCTGTGTTTGTCCACACTTCATGTTAGAAAATAAAAACCTATTCAGGGACCCAAGGTTCAAGATATCAATATAGGCCGATTTTGATGAATTTTTCTCTATTATTGTTTTTTCTAATCTAGTTTAGAGGGATCGATTTAAGGTCCATCTACCCTCTGAACCACTGTCTAACCCGAAATACCTCTGTAGGAGTATATCGGGAAGGCCCATCTACCCTCTACCAGCTTAAACTTTACCCTTGAACAATTACTTGAGAGAGAAAGGGAGGATAGTGCCTCTGTTTTCGGATTGGTTGCAGCAATGGAGAAGTGGAAGGAGAGAGAAAGAGGAAGAGGAGAGAGAGAGAGAGGCAATTTTGAAAAAGGGACTATAGATCAACCTCAGTTATGGATATTTTTTAATTTTGCCACTTCCATTTACAGTTCAAGAAGGGTGTAAGTGCCAGGTGTCAGAAACCTTGCTGGGTGGGATGGAATCGACAAAATACTTTTCCACCATCATATATGCCCAGCCCACCCATCTCACCATGGAGGGATACAGTTCATATCCATTTCCTTCTTCGTAAGCAATGGTAACAAACTAGCAATCCTCTGTGTCTATAATATATAGAGGAGTGTGGGAGGCGAGAGGTCCTCTCACCCCATTGCTAGGTAGCACAAAATCCTACTTTCTCCCATAAAACATGTGTGGGTAAATCTAGAAAAAAAAAAGTTTTTTCTTATCCTCCTTAACACCTAAATAAGGAAGTCTAGAAATTTTATTCTTTTTTTTAATTTTTTAATTTTTTAAATCCATGTCATTTTCGAAACTATCAATTAAAAGTAATACTTTCCCCAAAAAAATATCTTCTTAAAATCTCTCTCTCTCTCTCTAATAACCTAAATAATCTAATATCTTAAAATTTCTCCTAAACAACCTTCTCCACTATCCCCAACTTTGAGTTTTTCTCATAATTAATTATCTATAATTCTTATTTACTTCTCACCGACTTTTTATCTACATCTATCTAAAGAAAGTTTGAATTAAATAATTTAACAATTATTTAAATATTCTAACAAAATTATATAATAGCTTTAAAATATTTATTAAAAAGACAAAAAATAATTATAATCGATTTAATAATATTTATATTATTAAAAATTATATTTTTTACAAAATTCATCACGAAATTATGTTCAAACAATATAAATTATGATTTTTTGGATTATTCAGTCAAAATGTTATTCAAATAATAAAAATCTAACATTAAAAATGAAATATTATTTAAATATTTCAATAGCTAAATATCATAAATAACAAAATATTAAAATTAATATTTTAAATCAATTAATAATATATTTTAAATAGTTACTGAATAACTTTATATTATAATAAATAGATTAAGATTATAAATATTTAGTTAAATAACTAAGTATTTGAAATAACGAAATACTTGACATAACTAGATTTTAAATAGTTAAAAAAACAAAATTATGTATTAATAGTACTATAATTTTATGGATTATTAAATTCAACAAGTAATTAATATTTTAAAATTTAAATAATGATATTATTTAAATAAAAAACTTAATATTGTAAATAACTAATTTCATTTATACCAATTAATAATTCTAAAAAATAACTTTCAAAAAATTATTGTTTATTAATAATAATTTTAAAAACTTAGTCTTTATTTATTATATATTTATCTATAGTAAAATTAATATTTATTGTATTTTGGTAATTAATTATTGTTTTTATGATAAATATATTTTCAATAGTTCTGTATAAATCTATTTTTGTTTTATTATTTAATAGAAAATTTTCAATAATTATTGAGGTTTAATTAAATTACTATTATTTAGCTTTTTAAATTTAATTTATTGTGTATTTTGCTATAAATTTTTAATAATTATTGGAAATTAAACTATTGTTCACAGGTTGGTTTGGTTCAATTTTGTTTGGCCAACCAAATCGACCTGGTTAGGTTGGGGGGCTGGCCACTCAAGTTATATTGGTTTGGGTAAATTTTTTGTTTGATCGGTCGGTTCAAAAGATTTAAACTTAAGAAATTAAGTTTAAATTAGAAAAAAAGAATTACAATGGTATTATTAAAAAAAATAAGTTTAAAATTTAAATTTATGATATAAACTATTTTAGCCTAAGAAATATTGGAATTTTCTCATTTTCCTGTATTAAAAACATATATTTAAAATATAAAATATTAATATATATATGGTCGGGTCGTTCGTTTTAGTCAGTTTACAAATTGCCAAAGTGAAGTAGTCCATCCCAGTTAGGTTGGAAAATTGTTGAACCAAAGCCAACTGGAAATACTAAAAATTGGATTGGTCAGTTTCATTAGTTTGATTCAGAATGGCAGCAAGGTGGGTCGGGGACAAGGAGCTTCTCCCCATCCCCATCTCCATGGGGATCCCCACTCCCCATGATTCTTTATAATGTCAACCATTATGTTTTTTATTTTATTTAAAAAATAAAAAATAAAATAATTAAGATTTACAATCCTATTAGAAAAGATTCAAACATATTCAACCATATTTTTAAAAATATTAACATATAAACATATGTGTACATATATACATATATAAACGTATATGTATATACATATATATTAGTGGGGATTGGGGTCCATGCGGGGCAGGGAGTGCTCCCCCTATCCCCGCACCGTCCCCACCAATGGGGATGAAATTTTCTCCATCTCCGTCCTTGCAAGGGGGAAATTATCCCCATCCTTGCCCCATTCTGGGTAGATCCCCATGGGATCAGGGAAATGGGGAAAATTGTTATCCCTAAGTTTAATAAACAACCCTACCTAAAATTAATTATTGTTATTTTTGTATTGTAAAAAATTATTAAAAATAGTATATAAAATATAAATGATTATTAATTATTATATAAAACAATCGTATACTCTTACATGTTTCTATTGTTTATCTTTGACTTAATAAAATCTCGTGCATTGCACGGGTCCTTGCTAATATATATATATATATTAAAACAAGAAAGTCTAAAAATTTTCTTTTTTTTTGAATTTTTTATTTTATTAATTTCATGTTAATAAAACAATTCAGATGTTATATCTGTAGCATCATGCCAAACATATACTTAGAAGTTAGAACTATTGACAATCAAAAACCTATGATTTCTTTCTTTTTTTTTTGTTTTAAGTTGAACAGTAACAATAGTACTGATGAATGCAAATTTTAACAATTATAAGTTTGAAATTGATTATGGTATTATAATTTTGACACATTGGGTTTCATTTATGAAATCCGATTGCACTCATTTCACTAGGAAGCAATCTGAATTAGTGAATTGGTGATCATTTTTATTTGATGATTTATGTCTGCAAGTAGGATTTTCCAAATTTCTTAATGAAATGTTGTCCTTCTTAGTGATGGCTGCCTCTACGAATCATTGAAGTACGCCGGTACAGTGATGACCGCATTCTTGATTGCATGACCCAGAAACGCTTCTGCATATTCCTTCATCTTAGTCAACACCATGGACGAGATCTCTTCGGCAGAGAAGCGTTTCTCTTCGCCTTTGTAGTGAACGACGATCATGGGCTTGTCGCCGGGTCCTGCAATAATCTTGAAGGGCCAGAGTTTCATGTCGCACTGGACAGACGGATCAGAGAATCGCCGCTTAGCGTCGAAGACGGTATTGGCTGGGTTCAGGGCCACTTGGTTCTTCGCTGCATCACCGATCAGTCTCTGTGTATCAGTGAAGGCGACATAGGAGGGAGTGGTTCGGTTGCCTTGGTCGTTGTTTTTGTGCAGGATTGTATTTTTATTTTTATTTTTTTCTTTCTTTTTATTGTAGAAGTTGCAGTAGCACTAGAAGGGGGTGGGAGGGGAAGATATCTCACGTGTAAATTGTTGCAGTAATAATGAGGTCACATAAAAATGGAACAACTGTCACCAAGTCATTGAATTAGCAGTAGAATGGGGTTGGTAGAAAATCCGGATGAGGGGAATGTGGCAGATGATGAATCCTCTACAGCCTTCCACAACGAGGAGAACAGAATTGCCCTGAGAACTCAGGTGAAGGATGCCCCAGCGCATGGCACATGTCCCAAAAAGCGAGGACTCTCCGCATAAAGGTATGGCTTCCTTCTCCCACTCTAACATTTTATCTCTCTTGCGCCCTTGCTCTCTCTCTTCAACTCTTCTACCCTATGACCCGCTTGTCCTCAACAACAACTTAGCCTGACCAATCTCCTCTCTCGCTTACAGATTTAAGCGTCGGAGTGCTCCTCCCCGGGGAACCACCTTCGGGCCTCTGACTTTGTCTTTGTAAGTCATCGGCCTCACCACCTCATCTAATACTTTAGTTAAAAGGGGAAATGGGGAAAAATGAGGACCTTAATTGTCTCAATTTAGGGTAAAAAAGCATTTTCTCTTTGTTGCTAGTTTTATGTAGAAGAAATGAAGTTAAAATGTGACAAGGTACATAAATCTACACTTATCCTCTCCCTCACCCCCATCTATTCTATATGAGCTAAAAGCAAAAAGTATGTAAACATGCTAAAAGCACTTCATCCAATTGCATAAGAGCATCTCCCCATGAATTTTAAATGCATAGGAGATGTTCCCAATATGCAACAAGATGACATGTTCTTGGTATGTTAACACACTTTACACACACATGCATGCATCAAAGGGCTTTTCCTTCAAGCAAGTGACAAATGGCAACCTATCTTATGAAGAAAGAGCATCTAAGAAGTGGGTGATTCCACTCACAAAAAAAAAAAAGAAAACCTCTATTCTCAAAAGTTCATTTGAAATATTTATATGGCTACCCATCAAAATAAAACTCACCACTTCAAATGACATGGTTCTATACTAGCCTTTGTAACTAACCTTCCTAATTAAAATAGAAGACTCATTCTGTTAAATGAAATAGATCATCAATTACAAATTAAACCTAATTTAATGTGCTAAATTAAATAAGAAATCCAAATCAAACTTACCACGTAAACATAAGTAAAAAGGTTGTGTTTGGAATCAGTGTAAAATGTCAAATACACTGATGACGTTTTACATTGAACTAGAAAGTGACCGTTGCTTTTTTGAAAATAGTGATGGGTGGAAGAGTGTAAATTTTACAACGATAAAATCGATATAGTTTTTACATCGATTATCGATTAAAACTATAGAATTGATGAGGTTTTACATTGATTATCGACGTAAAACTACACTCCATCCAGACACATGCAAAATTGAACTGAAGTGTAGTTTTACATCGGTAATAATTATACCCTCTTTCCAAATGCATACAAAACCAAACCGATGTAAAATTTACATCAATTCTTGGTTTACATCACATCCAAATGCAGCCTAAATCTCAAACCAAATTATAAATGGTGTGAAACTCATTCTTCTAGATAAAATGGGTTATTAGTTACAAATAAAACCTGATTTAATATCTTAAATCAAATAAAAAACTTATCTATAAAAAAATCTTTACCAAAAAATCAAAAATCAAACATAAAAGTTAACCTAAATTTGCAACAAAGATAATGGGTGTCAAATTAATAATACTTTTTATGGGATCATTTTCTAGTATACATACTAAAGAAAAGCCCTTCGGCTAGAAAACTTCTACTTCAGAGAAATGGCACCATATCTTCCCAAGAAAGAGCATTCAAAGAATTTTTTTCTACTCTCAAATAGAAGTATTTGTTTTCCTTAAATACATGCTTATCCACTCTCAAAAAAGTGAGAATAGTTAACTCCACTCTAGAGAAAAAAAAAAAAAAAAAAACTCTAACTTTAAACATACAATTACCCATTTCAAAAGATGGAAGCCTGGAACACATATTAATCTTTCTCATATAATTTTCTAATTCAAATAAAATACTATAAAAAATACAAAAAAGTAAACAGGAGATCTTTATATATTATTAATTAAATAATCGGGTTAGAACTTAGAACATAAAGAGCTGGAAACTTTGCCATAAAAAAAAAACTTTTTTTTGGCAAAATAAACCATTTAAACTAGGTGACAGCCAATTCAGTTTCTTTATGAATGTAACCACTCTCCCATAAAATATAATTAAAATGAATGATTAGGGTTTTTTCACTCTTCCCAAACTTGGCCTAAAAGGTTTATCATAAAAAAAATAGAATCTTGTCAGAAGTGGGATTTGAACCCACGCCCTCTCTCGAGGACCAGAACTTGAGTCTGGCGCCTTAGACCACTCGGCCATCCTGACCGTGATGCTATTTTTCTGTAAAAATATCTTAATGTAAGAGTCATTTTTGTCGTACCAAAGATGACTTCAAAAAGAGTTTTTTTTTTCAGGAAGTTCGGATAAATTCGGATGTAAACACCTTGTCACGTGCTAAAAGGCTCTCCCCTGTGCGGTCCTCATTTGATATCTGAGATCCATATCAGACCGAATTTCAGAATTGGGCGAGATATTGACAGACTTAAGCTGTTATGCATGGACTTGACCCGGATCCAACCTGGTCCCTGGTTGAAATTGTAGTTGTATTGGGTCTTATCCATCACCGTAGTTTACAAAATTTGTGTGGAATTATCAAAAGAACGATTTCTGAATGGTTCAAGTACCTAATTAAGTAAATATTATCGAAAATGAATAAAAAGGTAAAAAGGTTATTGTTTAATTTACCTCCTGAGAAATAAAAAAATAAAAAAAAAGGAAAACGCTAGTAAGTGCACTTATCCAAGTATTTTACAAGGAAACATTTGCCCAAATAAATGATTACCCCAAAAACAAACTAAGCCTTATGTCCCGTTAGTTTTGCAGTAAAAATGGGGGAAGGGAGTAAGTAGATTGGTCCCATAGAAATACAATAATCCCATGTTTGGCCACTGTTATAATGGGGCCCATAATAATTTCAAAGAGTATTATTGGGTAATCAATATGGGTAAGTTATTTATCCACCCGCCAAAAACACCAATTTTCTTATTTGAGTAATCCTTGGCCAAGTCCAATGTTGTGATTACCTGAGTAATGCTTCCTAGGAGTCACTTGCTTGGGGAAACGCCTTACCCTGGTTATGCAAAATGGAGGAGGTCTTGTAGTTAGCTAGTTATTTGAAAACTAAGAAATTCTTACAGTGAACTTGGATAAGTGAGTCATTTGCCCAAAACCATTTACTCCACTATTTTGAAAACAACCAAAGGTAGGAAAATGAATGGTTGTGATTCTTATCTAAGAGTTCAAGTGCTTGACAATAATACTTTAAAGGGGCTTTCCACAATGTAAATGGTTTTCTTATTTTTAAAACAAAAATAAAATATTTTAAGCAATTGTTTTTCTTTTAGAAAAGAAAACCATTCATATTGTGGAAAACCCCGAATTTTGGTAGGGGGGATCATGGGCCTATACTGGTTGTGCTAGGCTGAGCACCTATAGTAAGGGTTATAGTCTAGCCCCCAAGTTAATATAACAAATATGTTGCTAAAACGACATGATACCAAAAGAACTTTGGCCAATCAAAGCTCGCTGTGAATTTTGATAAATGTCACCTGATTGGTTACTACTTTTATGATACTTATTGATTGATTACAAGATATTCCAACATCATAGTCGAACCCTAACAAATAATATATGTATAAATCAATTAATAGTATAAAATATTATTTATAATATGAATTGTGTTGTATTGTAATACTAGTAATTAAGCACGTGTGTTGCACATGAGAAATTTTTCTTCATATTAATTACTTGAATTTTAGATATATTATAGTTAAGATAGAAATTAAAAATGAATAAAAGAAACAATATAATTAAAAATAAACTTAAATGATTGTAGTAAATGTGCACGTGTATCACACGTGGAAATTTTCAATTAAGATTACAATTACAATTATTATTATTATTATTATTATTATTATTATTATTATTATTATTATTATTATTATTATTATTATTAAAATTGCAATTCATTTTTGTCATAAATAAAAATAATTTTATTTCAACAATTATTCTCATTTAATATGATGAATATATAACATTAGAAATGTTCCCAAATGTTTTTAACAAAATTTTGTAGTTCTTCATTTTTTGTGTTGTATCTTTTTTTAAATATTTATTATTCAATTATGACATCATGAGTTTATTTAGATCATTAACCAACCATTTAGATAAGAAAATAGCTTTGCTTTCGTATCAGTTTTAAATTATATATTTCATC
This sequence comes from Nelumbo nucifera, assembly GCF_000365185.1. The sequence goes on from NW_010729082.1 coordinate 4,544,253, forward strand.
CATATTGTATAAACAACTTTTACTTATCACACTTAATTTTTATTTGACATAATTAATATATAACTTTTTAAATATTTTTTTGATTACTTGTATTTTTTTATTTTTTAAAGATTTTTTATTTAACTATCATATCATCGATTAATCCACTTGACCCAAACCACTAACCCACCACCTAGAAAGGAATATAGTTTGATTTCTAGGTTGACATTAAATTTTGTATTACATTTCTTGCATTGATAAAGTTATTTCTTATGTATAATAATTATTTTTATTCAATATAATGAATGTACAATATTAGTGATGTACCCAATATTTTATTTTTTATAAATATATAACAATAGATATGTGCCCAAATTTTTTCTATTTTCTATTTTTGTGATTCTTTATTTTCTATTTTTAAAACCATTATTATTTGACTATAACATCATTTCATTTCTATGTTGATTTTAAATTTTTCATTCCATTTTCATCATTAATAAAAATACTTCTTACGTTTCATACTTATTTGTTTTAATGAATATACAATATTAGAGATATGCCCAATTCTTTTTTTTAATTTTTCATTATTTAATTATGACATTATTTATTAACTCATTTGACCTCAAATGGTTGAATTTCTTATCCACCATCGAAAGGGAAGAAAATGGTTTTGTGTTCAAATTACTTTTCAAAATATTTATTTTTATACTATTAAAATTAATATTGTGGATTTAATTAGTAGAATTTAATGATGAGAAAAATATATCTTAAATATAGGATTTAATGAGAGAATATACCTAAGATATTATATTTAATAAGAGAGAATAAGAAAATAGTTTTATTTCCAATTGGTTTAAATTTTACATTATATTTCCATCATTAATAAAAACATTTCTTTTTTATCATACTTATTATTGTTTAATATGTCAAATATATGATGTTAAAAAAGTTCTCAAATTTTTAAATTTCTATATATTTTTTTCATTTTATTATTTAATTGTGGCAACATGGATTGTCCCATCTGACAAAAAATGGTTTAACTTTTTACTATCACCAAGATGAAAACACTTTTTTTAAGTAGATTTAAAAGAACAAATTTTTATGTTATTGGAATTATTAATTTATTATGTATGGATTTAATTAATAGAATTTAATGATGAGAAGAAACAAAAATGCCTTAAGCATATGATTCAATGAAGGTGAGTGCAAGTTAATACATTAAATGTTGGATGCTTGGATTTAATGAGAGGGAATTGAATGCATTGAATATCTTAAACTTACCTTTTTTCAACTCATTTAATATCAAACTACCAATAACCATTTACCCTATTTGCCTTCATTTTTTATTAATAAATTTAAATATGAAGGGGTGCATATTGTCCATAGAAAATTCCAAAAATATTCTTGAGGCTATTCGTGCTTTTTAAAGTAGTATATATTTATATATAGCATATTAAATATAAAATAAAGTGACACATAATACATATATATATATTTAATTTATATTAGTGTATAGGCACATTCTAAGTACTTGTGCAAGGACAAAATATAAGTTATTATATAATCAAATTTAACTTTTATGACTTGCATTAAATCAAAGAAAAGTATTTGCTTGATATAATATAGATGATATAAATAATTTTAAAAACCTGATATTGGTTGAGCCTAAGGTTCAAAATATCGATACGACTTGTCTACCCCCTGAACCGGGTTAAACCCCAAAACTCCCCTTGTAGGGATGCATCAGGAAGCCCCTGATATGATATATATCGACTGATACAATCCAATACTTATCAAAATTTCAAACCTTGACTGGGCCTGGGCCTGGCCTAAACACATAACCTAGGCCTAAGAGTTTCCAAGCAAAATGAAAATAATCACCAAATTTACAGAGGTTTGAGGTAATAATGGTGATATATTCATAAGTTTTGTTACTTGTAAGCAAATTTACCGAGTTTGAGGCAATTTTGGTGATACATTGTTCACTAGTTCTTTTATTTCTTCACATACAAGCAAGGTTCAAAATTTCGTAACGTATCGACCGATACATATCGTATCTTTGAGGTTTTGGCACGGGGAACGGTACCAAATCTTTAGTACCGTTCCTTTTCGCCGTTCTAGAAACATATTGTGTCCGTATCGGTAACATTTCGGTGAGTATAGGCCTATTTCGGTTCTGTATTGGCCGATACGCTATCGTATCAGTTGCGTATTGGCCGATACAGTGCGATTTTACTATTGTGGAAAACCAAAAAAAAAAACTTCATTCGAAAGAGGGCTTCTAAACCCATTTTAGAAGCCCTCTTTCTTCCCAAAACTCTCTAGAAACCTTCATACCATTATTAGAGATTGAAATCTAGCCAAAACCCATCAAAACATCCACAAATTTCCAAGATCCAATAATATATAATATATAGATAATATATAGATAATATATGGATGATCTATCATGTCCATAGATCAATTTAAATTTCTTCTAAATAATTGATTTTTTATTTTTTTATTTTTAGAATAATATATAATATATAGATAATTTCTTCAGTTTTTTTGTGATCTAACCCTATAGGTTGAGTATGTTGTAGAGATAAGAATGGCATCAATATATTGAAATATCATATGAAAAATTTAGATTTTTTTTATTTTTAGATTATAAATATTTATTTATTTTTCTAATTTTTTGCTATGATAAATTCTAATAATAAATATTCACAATAAATATATGGATGATCTATTATATTCATAAACCCATTCAATTTTTCTGTTACAGATTTACTTTTTAAATTTTAGTTTATTTTTTAGAATAAAACATGCAAAATAATTATTTCAATAAAAATAAATAATTATTTAGTTTTTAGAATGAAATATGCAAAAATAAGTATTTCATCTATTATGTCCATAAATTCATTCAAATTTTCTGTTACATATTTACTTTTTTATTTTAATTTAATTTTTAGACTAAAACATGAAAATAATTATTTAGTTTTTAGAATAAAACATGCAAAATAATTATTAATTTTAGAATAAAAATAATAGATGTCCATGAAGCCATTCAAAAATATATTTGTTTAATTTTTAGAATAAAACATGCAAAATAATTATTTGAGTAAAAATAAATAACTATTTAAAAATACAAAAAAAAATGTTTGATTCAATAATTACAAAATTTACATAATTATTTTATTCAATGATTGTTAATTGCTTAAATGGATTAGATAACACTTGGAAAAATGTTTAAAACAATTAAAAAGATTTTATAGTAATATTTACAAATTTTTAAAAAATACAAAATAAAAGGCATTGATATATTTCACATGATAATTTATAATTTAAATGTGAATGTAATTGTGGCCTCAAAAATATGAAAACAGTTATTATTTGTTTAATTGGATATTTGTATTAGATAATAATTGAAAAAATATTTTAAAAAATAAAAATTTCCATAATAACAATTGAAAATTAATTTACTAACACATTAACACTTAAAATTGGTTAATTTATATAATAATTGAACTTTTATGTGATTCATGACTTCATGTAAAGTTTTAACTTTTAAACATCATAATGGGATTCAAATGTTGAATTTGTAAATTATAATAGATTTAAAATTTAAAATTGAAACTTGGAATATTGGAACTAAATTAAGTATTTTATTAACTAGTATGTTTTTGTTCCCGTTTGTTGATTATAATATAATTTTTTTATAAAAACCCATTAAAAACGTGATTTTTATTTATAAATAGCTCATTTAAGTCTTATATTTAATGATATTGATGTTTATTTATGATTTATAAGAGTATTTATAGCATTTCCATGTGTTTTCATGCGTATCTTAATTTTTTGTCCGTATCCATACGTATCCAAGGCATATCCCAATGTCTCTTAAATTTGCCATTCCGATACACATAGCGTTTCCGATACTTTGAACCTTGCTTACAAGAGCCTCGATGGGCCCAAAGCTCTATAGGCTTCAGTGAAAAGCCCAATTCTTGATGAAGCCACCAAACCCAAACGAGGCTCTGTTCAATAAGCTACTTTGGTAGGGGCTGAAACTTTGATTGACCTTTGTTCAATAAGCTACTTTGGAGAAGCCACCAAACAAGGCTTCAGTGAAAAGCCCATTTCTGGATGAAAGACAGCTATTTTGAGACTTTAGGGTTTTCACCAAACATAGGCAGCATTTGACAAGTCTTTCTGCATGGTCTTCTGGGCTTCAGTAAGCTCCAAAGGCCAAAAATCAGTCTTTTCTGTTTGATAACTAAAAGCTGGAAAGATGAAAAGACGCATGTGCAAAAAGACCCAAAAAGATAAAAAACGCCAAATTTTAAGAAGCTTTCTGGTCTTTCTGCATGATAGATAGCCTCTAAACGTATTTTTAAAAGCACGATAGACCAAGCCACTTACCAAACGGTCTTTGTCTTTAGAGACAAGGCCCCAAAAGCTCAGCGTCTTTTGGCCATCTAGACTGTTGAAAGATCTTTCTAAAAAAAACTTGTCAAACGGCACCACAGTTTATGGGCTGTTTTGGTAGAGCCCCACTCACAAAGCCAAAAGCTGCTATCTGAAAGCTCTCATAAACAGACAGGCACCTAGACTATTGGGCTATAGTCGTAGTCCAAACCAATCATAATCAACCAGAGTCATGAAAGTGGGTATTGATCAATCAATGAAAGATAAATTTGCTAAGCAACTCCAATTGATAATCCCATGGCTGAACTAAGTACCTCTTGGTGGTACAGTGTTAGTAGTGGTTGCTTGCAGAGGTCACTGTTGAGGATTCCTCAATAGTCGACTCTACCCTCACACTAAGGCTGCATTTGCCATTCCTTATTTTAAGGACTTTATCTCCTTTTTGCAGTCAAAATGCCCCTATGAACACTGAGTTCTTAACTGCAAAAAGGAGATATGCCCTTAAAAGAAGGAATGCCAAATGCAGCCTAATATCCTCTTCTTCTGTAAGACATGCTATCCTCTGATTAATAATGATGAATACCATCAATTCATCAAGACCAAAATTATTTGGGAGGGAAGGCCTGATAATAGTGGTCAATTGTCAAACACCATTTAAGGAAGACTGATCTGATTGAAATTTTGAAATATTATGTTATAAGCATACAAGAAATAAGAAACTCTAATATCTACTACCTAGACGGTTCCTCTGATCAGACATCATTTAGGTCCTATCAAATAGGATGCCCATATTTCATTTGCAGGAGGTGGTGGCTGAACCCAGTGACCAGGTATTCGGCTGCACCCAAATTCAATAAAATTAGATTGTCAAAGAAAAATATCAAACTACAGAAAAAGTATTTTGCTGTTCTCCATGGAATTTTCCTGTTGAAGCAGCAAATAAAAGTTTCGACAAGGAAAGGCAGGTGAAATTTCAAAGGTTATTATGCACGACTAGCTTTTGCCGAAATGACCAAAGCATGGTTTTAAACTTTTACCATAATAAACCAAGTCCACTCAAATGCTTTTACTTCCATAACTTCTGGTTAGAACTTTTTGATTAGTTAACTTCTGGTCAAGTTCAGTAAGTTTTAATTAATGGGGATCCATTTTGATAAAAGGGCACACCCTTAATTACGAGACAACTCAGACAAGAAGTACATGTATGAAAAGAGAGAGGTATCCCATGTTTTTTTTTAATTTAATCATAAAAGTTAAAACAATGATTTCTTTGTTGTTTACTAGGGATATGCCCAGATTATCAAAAACAGAATGTGCCCAAATCAGTCCCCTTTAATTATTACAATTAAAATATATTACACTGATAAGATAAAAATATTTGGGTTAAACATGAGTAAAACTCTGAAAAGACCAGAGGAAGGAGAGCCAAGACACATAATCTAGAGAGGCCTCTTCTCTGTCACACAACCCAGGGGAAACTTGTCGAAGACAGAAGTTTTGCAGCATCAAGGTGGGGAAAGAAGTGGAGAGTGGGTGATCGAGGTGGCCACATTTTCAGAGGAAGCAGAGGAAGTAACCCCACTAGCAAGTTCAAGGGGGAGGGGTCGTCCAGGGGTGAAGGGGGAAAAAAGCTGTAAGGGTCAGGGGCCGGGGGTCTTCCGTTTTTGTTTTGAGATGGATCTGGGGTCTGGTAGGAGGCGGCTGGTGATCTGCAACTTGATCAGAAGATGGGAGTCAGATATAGTGTTCTTTCAGGAAACAAAACTGGAGGTGGTTGACACAAGTATAATCGGAAGTGTGTGGGGTCAGGGTAAAGTGAGGTGGGTGTCTAAACCAGCCAGAGGGCCTGCAGGGGGCCTGTTAATCCTTTTGAATCCTTTAAAATGCAAACTGGTTTCATTTCAGGTTGGGGATTTCTCACTCTTGGTGGTGTTGGAGTTTGAGGGGGGCTTTCAGGGTCAGTTTACTAATGTCTATGGTCCAACTGTGAACTTAAAGAAAACGAGATTGTGGGAGAACCTGTCAACAACCAAAGGGGGATCTTCTTTACCATGGGTGATTGGAGGGGACTTTAACGTGGTGAGATTTTTGGAGGATAAGAAGGGAGGAACCCGTAGGTCAAGGGACATGAGGAAATTTGCAGATTTGTCAATCAATTTGAACTTGTTGATCTACCGCTTGTAGGGGCTCAATTTACTTCAACAAACAATCAGGAGAATCCAGTTCTGGAAAAGTTGGACAGTTTTTTTATCTCTTTTGGATGGGAGGCGGCTTGTAAAAATCTAAAACAGGTTGCCCTTCCTAGGCCAGTTTCTGATCACTCTCCTATTCATCTGGTGTGTGGATTTTAAAAGACAAGGAAAGCTCCTTTCAAGCTTGAAAATGCCTGGTTTGAAGAAGAGGAGCTGGTCCATTTTCTTACATCCAAGTGGTCAGAAATTCAAATTGAAGGAACAAGCTCTTTCATTTTTGTAAAAAAAAAAAAACTCAGCCTCATTAAAGATTTTCTAAAATTATGGAAACAGAATTCCAAAAATGAGACGGAACTTGAAAAGAGGTTGTGTTTAGAAACTATCAAGGAAGTGGATTTAGTGGAAGAGGGGGGTCCTTTGTCAGAAGGGGATAGAAAAAAGAGGGCAGAAGCTAAACTGAAGTTAGATAAACTAGCCTATAAAGATGAGCTGAAATGGAGGCAAAGAGATAAGTAAAGTGGCTAAAAGAGGGGGATAGAAACTCTAGCTAATTCCACAAGATGGCAAATGCAAGGCAAAGATCCAATCAGTTGGAGAGATTGGAATTAGATGGGGAGGTGGGAGAAACTTGGACAGACATGAAAAGAATTGCCACAAGGTACTTTTTAGACATGTTTAAAGAAGACTGGAAAAGAAGACCTTTTCCAAGCAATCTGGACTTTTAAAAGACTTTTAGAGGCACAACAAAGGGAACTAGAAGCCCCTTTCTCAGAGGAGGAAGTGTGGCGAGTGATTAAAAATATGGAAGTCAACAAATCTCCAAGGCCAGACAGCTTAACAAGCTTATTCTACAAGAAGTGCTAGGAGGTGGTAAATGGTGATTTGATGAAGGTTTTTCAGGATTTTCATCACAATGCTGCCCTGGAGAGAAGTCTGAATGCAACCTTCATCTCTCTAATTCCCAATGTAGAGGGAGCAACAAAAATTAATGACTTTCGGCCAATTAGTTTACTGAACAGCTGCTACAAGATCTTGGCCAAGGTCCTAGCTGAAAGACTTAAGAAAGTTCTTGACTCAGTAATTTCAAAAAACCAGTTTGCATTTGTGCCTGACAGGCAAATGCTAGATAGTGTTCAGGTTGCCAATGAACTGATAGACTCAAGGAAGAGGGAGGGCAGGCCGGGGTTGCTTTGTAAACTAGACTTTGGAAAAAGCCTACAACCATGCGAAGTGGAAGGGTTGGACTTTGTCTTGGAGAGCATGAACTTTGGTCAGAAATGGAGAAATTGGATGAAGGTATGCATCACCTCTCCAAAATTTTCAGTTTTAGTGAATGATCAATCAGCATGTTTCTTCAAAAATTCCAAAGGCCTTAGACAAGGGGACCCCCTTTCACCACTTTTGTTTATCTGTGTGATGGAAATCTTAACTATGTTTACAAATAAAGTGGGTGAATTGGACTTGTGGAAAGGTTTTGAAGCTTGTCTAGCGGGGCAGAAAGTCTAGCTGCTCCAGTTTGCAGATGACACACTTTGCTTCATTGATGCTGAATTAGATCAACTTGGAATTTTATTAGGGGTCTTAAGCTGGTTTGAAGTGGTAACAGGGCTAAAAGTAAATTGGTCTAAGAGTAGACTAATTCCAGTGGAAATGATTGAGGATCTTGATTCTCTAGCTGAGGTCCTGACCTGTCAGATTGGTTTTTTGCCTACCATATACCTCAGCTTCCCTTTAGGAGCCAAGTGTACTTCTTTGATTTGGGGTTGAAAGGTTGGAAAGAAAACTAGCTTCTTTTTTTTTTTTTTGATGAATAAAGAAAACTAGCTTCTTGGAAATCCAAATATTTAACTTTGGGAGGCAAGATCACTCTCCTCAAAAGCTCTCTCTCAAACCTGCCCTCTTATTTTCTTTCTCTCTTCCCTATTCCATTAAAGGTAGCCAATAAGCTGGAAAAGATCCAGAAAGATTCTTATGGAAAGGTTGGGATGAGGAAAAAAGAATGCACTTGGTCAGTTGGGATCAAATTTGTTCTCCCAAAGGAAAAGGGGGTCTAGGGATTAGAAAACTGAAGATATTTAATGAAGCGCTCCTTGGAAAATGGATCTGAAGGTTTGGGACAGAAAGGGAGAGTTGGTGGAGGAGGCTGATAGAAGCTAAATATGAAACAGACAAAAGTGATTGGACAACCAGTCCTAGTGGTAACTCCCTAGGGTGCTCTCTGTGGAAGAAGATCATGGATTTGTACCCACTGCTGAATAGAGGTCTGGTTCAGAATGTGGGAAATGGTTAGAACTTAAATTTCTGGAAAGATAATTGGTGTGTAGAAAGGCCTTTGGTGCAGTTGTCTCCTCAGTTATTTTGCCTGGCTGATAACCAAGATGCTTTGGTGGTTGAGTGTTATGAAGTCTCAAACAATTCCATCACTTGGAGCCCCTCACTTAGAAGAAACTTTCAGGATTGGGAAATTAATCAAGTAAGGGAGTTATTTGAGCTGCTATCAACTCAGACCATAAACCTGTTGGAAGATGACAGATGGAGCTGGATCTAGAGTGCAGATGGTTTCTTTTCTGTGAGGTCCTTTGCCAAAGTTTTGGAAGGAGATAACAGACCTCTTTTTCCAGCTGCTATTATTTGGAATGCGACTGCTCCTACCAAAGTAAATGCCCTAGCCCTTGTTTGGGCTGCTACCCTGGATAGGTGTCTCACCAAGAAAAGCCTGTTGAGGAGAGGAATGCAGATTCAAGACCTGAGTTGTATGTTATGTGGTCAACAGGAAGAGGATAACAATCACTTGTTCCTCCACTGCTCTGATTCAATGTCTTTATGGAATCACTACTTTTCCTCGGTAGGAGTGCCCTGGGTCATGCCAAAGTCCGTTGGGTCTGATGTGGTGCTGGGACTGTTTAAGGCTTTCCAAATTGGCCAAAAGTGTTTGGAGATCAATTCCTGCAGCAGTGATTAGTACCATCTGGGAGGAGAGAAACATCAGAGTTTTCCAGAACAACAAGGCCAAAAGAATAGACAGCCTCATTTCTAATTCCTTTGGAAAAGTGGTGTCTTGGACTGCTTCTGTAAATGGTTCCCAAACTAGGGAGATTGGAGCCCAGCTGAATTCTAGAAATCTCTTTGAGCTGTAATGTTATCTGGTTCTTGGGCCTGCCTTCTTTCCGGGGGCCTATTTGTATTTTTCTCTATATTCTTAATAAAATTACCTTACCTTTTTCAAAAAAAAAAAAAAACTCTGAAAAGCATAATAGAAGAAGAATGGAATTATCATGAAAAATAATAAGAAATGAATATGTTCTCTCTAGAAGCTAACCAAACTAAAACAAAAATATTTGAAAATCTCAAATGACATGAAGTATTGACATTTATTTTGTTTTCTTAAAGATTTGTCGTAGAATTCCAATGTTCATAGTGTTTTCATAGTTTCAGCAATATTACAATCTCTCTATGGACTTCCATGAATTAATTCTATTTCTACATGGTCAAAGTTTACACCAAAACTGAAGTTTAAAACATTGAGTCAAAGAGATTTTTAATTTGCACTTCACATGGGACTTACAATCTACATGTTGCAGTTCTTCAGTCGGTTGACATCCTAACTACTGTAATAATTAATTTTATGTATTTCCAAAGAAGTGACGAAACCACAAACCCAGATGAAGACTGAACTTGTCTTTATTCTACTTGTAAGGCATGAGTGTAGCAGAAAGGCAAATGTTGAAATGGATGACTGAGAAAATTAGAAAAGATGGGATGAGAAATGAGTTTATTAGAAGGAACCTAAGAGTAGCCACAATGGGTGATAAAATGAGGGAAAGTAGACTAACATGGTTTGGGCATGTGCGGAAGACCATCTACAGCACTACTAAGAAGTGATCTGTTACAAGTTGAAGATGATAGAAAAGCTAGGAACAGACCAAAAAAGGCACGAGTTGAATGGTAAGAAATGATTTAAAAGCTCATAATTAACAATGGCTATGGAACTGAACAAAAAGAAATGGCAGAACAGGAATCATGTAACCAACTCCATATAGTTGGGATGAGGCCTAGATGAATTATTTTTTCTTTTGAGAAATGGGTAACACAATGTATTAGCATCCAACTATCAAGAAACAAGGACAAGTGTCATGTATAGTGAGGTTCTTCTATACATGTTAAGAGTCTAAAGTGTTTGCAATTATTCCAGAAGACTCTAAACAGAAAAACCATACAAACAATGCACTTGATTCAAAGTATCTTATGGTGAGGAATATTGACAAAATGTTAATGTGCTACCCATGAGTCGACTGTTGACACCAACTATGGCTTAGATGATGATGATGATGATGATGATAAAGTAAATGACTTATTACCTAAAGCAGCAATCACATACATATAGGTTTTGTAATCAGATCAAAGCAGGGATCTTCCCTACACAATGTAACCAATTCCTGCTGTTGGCAAGCCAGATTTATGGTTGATTTTTATTTATTTTATTAATTTGTGAGACTAATATAATCTTATTGGGCCTATGGGCTACCTTTCTTTATTTCTCTAAGTGTTTCTGCCCTAAGCACATATGGAACCCTGTCAGAATACAGTGAATCTGTCTGGGAGGGCCATGCAACTTCAGGACTTGAACTGTGGCTTGTGTGGACAGGAACCGGAAACTGTTGACCACCTGTGCATTCATTATACAGTTTCTTCTAAATCTGGGGGCATTTCTTCAGAGCTGTTGGGATTTTCTAGGTCATGTCAGGTTAAGTTAAAGAGCTTCTGTGGTACTGGAACCTGCTGGGCCTGAGCAAAAAATGAACTTGTGTTTGGAGATCTCTCCCCACTGCTGTTTTAGGGACTATATGGAATTGACCGAGAGAAATAGTAGAATTTTTTGTAACAAGAAGTATTTAGATGAGTTGATCCATTTGGCTGTTGATTGCGTGGTGTCTTGGGTCTCTGTTGTGAAAGACTTCAAGCAGCAGAATGTTTCTCTGTTGCCTAGCTCTAGAAGTTTGTGGGATTTGTAAGTTGGTGTCTCCTCCTGGGTGGAGGCTTTCTGCTTCCCCAGGAGTTTGTTGTACCATGTTTTTTATCTTAAATTCTTAATAAAATTTTACTTTACATGGGGGATCTGCTAGATCTCTTCTGCACATTATTTTTATTCCTTTTTGTAGCTCAGATCTATAAGTTGGTATGAGAACAGCTATACATGAAGAGATGGATGATTTACCAAAGAATGAAACAGGGTATATTGTTAAGTAGCCAGAAGGTGAGACACCTATTGGGTGTAAATGGGTGTTCATAGTCAAGCACAAGGCGAATGACATTATAGAAAGGTGCAAGGCAAGGCTTGTGGCTAAAGGCTATAGTCAAACTTACGGGGTCGATTATGAGTGGAGTTTCTCACATGTTGCTAAGGTGGCACCTGTCTCTTGCTACTCATCATTCTTGGCCTCTTCATCAATTGGATGTCACAAATGCATTTTTTAATGGCAAACTTCATGAGGAGGTGTACATGGACATTACACCTAGATTTTATACACTTGCCTAGAGGGAGTGTGTGTAAGCTCAAAAAGGCTTTGTAAGGGCCACTTTTTCAATGGACAGCTCAAAGGCTCCGGGACCAAATGGATTCACCATGGCTTTTTTACAAGATTGTTGGGAGATAATAAAAGATGATTTGGTGGAAGTTTTTGAAGACTTTTATGAGAAGGGAATAATCAATCCTAGGTTAAATGCTACTTTTTTGGCCTTGATCCCTAAGAAACCTAAGGTTAGACATTCAAAAGATTTTAGACCTATCAATTTGGTAGCTACCAAGTACAAAATTATTACCAAGATACTGTCCTTGAGACCAAAATTGGTTCTATTTGCTATTACCATACCTACACAAGGAGCCTTTGTACAATATAGGCAAATTACATATCAAATCCTCATAGCAAATGAGCGTGTGGAAGAGATGAAGAGATTAGGAAGGAAAGAGTTGGTCTAGAAGCTGGATATAATAGAAAGCTTATGATTTGGTGGATTAGTCTTCCTTATTGGAAATCAAGAGGAAATGCAAATTTGGGGAGAGGTGGCTTAGGTGGATTCCGGGGTAGTGCAACTTGGGTGAGCATGGTTTGGCTTTTGTCAAATTTATATGGGCTCGGCCCAAAGGCTCAAACCTAAAGCAATGTAAACTACTGACTCAAGCCAAGCCGATTTGCATCCCTGGTTGTCTTTATTTAGTTTTTCTCAACGAGGAAGTAAGAGATTTCTTCCCAACTTATAGAGGGCTTAGGAGAGGGGATTCATTGTCCCCATTTCTGTTCACTCTAGCAATGGATATCTTGAGCAGGGTAATATCAAGAGCAGATATATTGCAGCTAATTAGAGGATGGAGAGATGGGAGGAATAATGTAGTAATCCACTTGTAGTTTGCCAATGACATTATCTTATTCTATGAAGGAGGTTGGACATAATGGGCTAGGAATCTAAGATTGACAGTGGAGTTGTTTGAAAATTTATCAGTTCTAAGGATTTAACTTTGATAAAAGATGTGTGGCGGGAGTAAATATGGATGGTAGGGAGATAGCTGAATGTGCAGGCATATTGGGGTGTTCTATCATAGACTGGCCAACAAATTACCTAGATCTTCCCCTAGGAGCTAACCCTAGAGAGAATAGATTCTGGAATCCAGTTCTAGAAAGGTTTACTAAAAGACTTACAATGTGGAAGAGGAATTACATCTTATTAGAAGGAAGGATCACCCTAATTAAATCTACTTTAGCTAACCTTCTAATGTACTATTTGTTGGTTTTTAAAATTCTGCAAGGAATTGTGCTAAGAAGATTGAAAAAATAATAAGAGATTTCATGTGGGAACTGAGGGGAAGGAAGCATCATTTAATCAAGTAGGAGATGGTTTGTAGAATTAAATGTCAAGTGGAATTGGGGAAAACAGAAAATATTCATCTCACCACAATCACAAGAGAAGTATCTACATCATTACCTTGCAAATCAGTACCATCATAGTCTCCAAAATCATCTTCCTTGGGTGATCCATACCCATAATCTTGTGGGTCACAGGCATGTGGTTCAGGCCCCTCTTTATGCTGCATATCAGTCAATCTCCCTCTAAAGTTTTTCTCACTACGAGCTATCATAGTGCTGATCCTTTCTCTAATACCAAACTGATGTAGGACCTTTGTGATTCAGCATTATCCTTGCTACCAAAATCAAGTTTTAGATAACTGGTGTACAGTGTATAGTGTAACGAGGACTGTTACCATTTACTAATATATTGCTCCTTTGCTGCAGATATTTGGAATTGAGGTTTTTATGTTGTTTGGGTGCAGGTGGAACTTGCCCTCTGAAGTAAATCTGCTCTTTGATCCATCTAATTTTTGAGTGGCCAACCAAGAGAAGGAAACTAATGTGGAAATATATCTGAGCAGCCATTTTATGGACTATTTGGGAGGAGAGAAATGCTAGAATATTCCAAGAAAAGAAAAGCAGCCTTACTGAAGTAAAGGAATGTATATTGACAAGGGAAATTCTTTGGCTGAAAACTTCAGACCTCTTCGTGAATTACTCCTATGATGATTTTTTTCGAAGGGGTTGGGTAGAGGTGGACTCCACAGCCTCCAAAAAGAATAGAATACAAGCGAAGTGGATAACCCCTCCGGAGGTCGTCCCCAGTCGCGAGACGGGTGGGAACGCGTGCAGCACCGGAAAGTGAAGAAGAAGCCCGATCTGCAGTGGGTTTCGCGACGAAGGCTGAAGGAGCTTAGCCGCCTGCGACGCCCCTCAGAGAGGCCGAAGCCAAGATATGCTAGGGGAAGAATTGAAGAGAACGAAGAGAAGAATGAAGGTTGGGTGCAGTGCAGTGAAGGTGATGAAGAACTGGAGGACTTTTCTGTTGATGGTACTAGCGTGGCCAATGTAAATGACAAAGGCAGTTGTGCTGGAGGTGACATGGATGGGTGGAATATTGCAAGTTTATTCCAGGGTGAAGATTGTAAGCGGCTCAACTCAGTCCCAAGACCACAGAGTGTGCAAGGATTACCAGAAGGGGCAGACCAGGAGAACCGGAAGCAGAGCAGGAACACAACATCTACGGAAGTACTTCCCAACCAACTCAGGGAGATAGACGTTTACCAACCTCTGGAACAAGAGAGGGAGGCAGGGAGCAGTCCTCTTCTAGCTTGTCCATCAGTCCCAGGTAACCAAGTGATTTCGGTTTGTGCTACTAATGTGTCTCCTGTGTCTTTGGTTCCAGATTCCGTTCCTGTTTCATGTTCTGTAGCCCATGAATATGTAGCCGAGCCAGCAGACGGGCTCTCCGAGGAGGGGGAGAGGGGAAGAAAGGATTGTGGGAAGGTGCCAGAAGGAAGGTATAGGAGTGAAAAAGTGTGAGAAATCATTGAAAGAGTGTTCAAGAAAGTGGAAGGAAAGCTGATCTGGAGGAGGGAAGGGGAGGAAGGAAGAGGGGAGGGGATAGTGGAGAGGAGGGAAAGGAATGAGGGTAGAGATGGAGAGGACTACGGGGGGAGAGCAGGGAAGGAGGGAGGTAATAGGAAAGGGARGGAGGATGGAGAGGAAAGAATAGAGGTGRRACCAGAGGAGAGGAAGAAAGGGCAGGTGGACAGAGTTGGAGGAGATTCTGTAGGAAGGGTAGGGTTGGTGGACTCGGTGAGAGAAGACATGATAGCAGAATTTGTAGGGAAGTTGGGCTGCAGGTTGGAAGATTTGAATGTGTTGAAAGAAAGCTTACAGAAGAGGAAGGAGAAGATTAGAATAAAGAAGAGGAGATTGAGTGAAGTAGAGAGATTGAAGAGAGATGTAGAAGGAGACAAGAGGCTTGAGGTAAAAGGAGATAGAAGGAAAGGGGATAGTAGTGGTAGGTGGCAAGGGGTGTAAAAAGAAGCTGAATGAAGATTCTTAGTTGGAATGTGAGGGGAATTGGGAGTGCAAGGAAGAGAGCGACAATAAAAGAGGTAATAAGACGGTGTGACCCAAACATTATGCTGCTGCAAGAATCCAAGAGAATGGAGTTTAATGATAAATGGGCAAGGAGTGTATGGAAAGCCAGGGGAATTAGCTGGGTGGCTGCTCCCTCGTGGGGTGCTTYCGGGGGGATTGTAACAATGTGGAAGAGGGACGTGGTGGAAGGTCTGGAGGAGCTAATCGGAAAGTACTCGGTGTCTATGAAGTTTAAGCAGCAAGAGGATGACTATTTGTGGGACGGGCCTTGGTGCATGGGTGGGGATTTCAATGTGATCAGATTCTCGGAGGAGTCCAATAAGGTTAATCAAAGGGTGACAAAAAGCATGAGGAAGTTTAACAGTTTTGTGGATGCCTTTGAGCTTAAAGAGATTTCCCCTAGCCCATAAGACACTTACGTGGTCAAATCTCCAATCTAGACCCATTTGCTCTAAGCTGGATAGATTCCTGTTCTCTTTGGATTGGGAAGAACATTGGGGAACCTTGGCTTCTAGAGCTCTCCCAAGGGTGACCTCAGATCACTGGCCCATAGTGTTATGTAAGGAGGAAAGAAGGTGTGGAGGTCCTACCCCCTTTAGATTTGAAAATATGTGGTTACTT
>NW_010729082.1:4563862-4586642 GCF_000365185.1 Nelumbo nucifera
CTTGAAATTAAACTTTGATGGGTGTAGTAGGGGAAATCCGGGACAATCGGGGATTGGGGGTGTTTTTAGGGACGAAAATGGGGTCATCTCTGCCATGTTCTCAAGCCCAATTGGAGTGGGTGACTCCCTTAGAGCTGAGATCTTTGCAGTTATGGAAGGAGTCCAGAAAGCTAAGGAGTAACATCAAGAAACTCATAATTGAAGGGAATTCAAAGGTGGTGATAGGGTGGCTGACTAAAGATCAAAATGGTTTATGGAAGTACAATAATGAGAGGAGGAAATTCAAGTGGCTGGTGCAGGAGATGGAAGTTAAGACATGTTGGGTTAAAAGATCGGCTAATTCCCTATCTGACGGTTTAGCTAAACAAGGGGCAGAAAGGGATTCACTATTTTGGGCTAAGCTGTAACTTTAGTGTCCTCTTTTCTTTTTTCCTTTCATGAGGCTCTTTGTGGCTCTTGGAAGATAAGTGTGTTTGTCTTCCTCTTGTAAATTCTTTATTGATGATTTACTGATGATTTAATGAAAGTGTTATTGATCAAAAAAAAAAAAGGGTGCTATAAACTGAATCTTGATGGGAGTAATCAAGGCAATCTAGGACCTTTGGGTGTAGGAGGGATCTTGAGAAATAAGGATAGCAACCTTTTGTCCTCATCTTCAGGTCGAGTTTCTTTGTATTGGGCTACCTTATAATCGTATTCTGATAAGAGTTTGGTTTGATCTCTTTCCTAAGGGGAGGTAACACCTCGTGCCTTTTCTTAGGGAGATTGTACTCTTTCTTACTCTAATTAATAAAATCACCATTCATTCATAAAAAAATAAAAATAATAAAAAAATCAGGTTGTAGATGTGCAAGTTAGAAACAAATATCAAATAGAAAGAAGAGAAGAGTTGGAAGTAAGATGAGAATCCTAGGCAATCACACCTAAGTATGAAGGCAATCCCATCCTAAACTTGGCAACCACACCAAATATGTCTTAACTTGCACCACAAACCACTTACAAAAGAAGCTAAATTAGATAAAACCTGCCCTCAAACAAACAAACATAAAGCCAAACAAAGGAAAATTAATGGGTTGAGACCTGTCCCCTAACATACCCCCCCCGTCAAAATTACAAAAATGCCCTTGCTGTCAAGAAATGTAAGAAAGCCAAATAAGCCCTAAGCAATCTATCTCAACCACAAAAAGAGTATCTTACGGTGGACTGAAGATTTTAGGATCTTCCCAAGTTGATTCCACTGCTAACCCAGCTCCCATGTGGGCCTACATCACTGTAATGATGCCAAAGAAGAATAGGAGTAGCTTTGGTTCTCTTGGTACACCTTAAGTTGATTCTCATCACTTGTACTGATGTGTTTCTGATTTAACATTAGTTGCTTGACGTCTTAATCTTTTAACAAAAATGTTACGACAAGAAAGAGCTTATTCTGGGCAGCTAGCTATTTAGGCTGAAATTTGTTCCTTAAATATGGGTGGAGAGAGAAACACAAAGAGGAATCCAAACTGATTTTCCATGTAGAAAATTATTGGGTAATTTAGGGAGCTCCTTTAAAATAACTAGACTAGAAAACCCATTAACCATACACATACAAGCATACAGGCATTAAAAATTAAATTTTCCCTTTCAATATCTTTTGGCAGCTCCACAAAATAAACCATTTATGGGAATCATCCAACTTCACAGCCCAGCAACAGTTGACAAAAAAGTAGGAATTATTTCTGTTAAATACTAAATAGTATTACATTTTATTCTTTTCCACCCTATGTAGGGAAAAGAAAAGCATGGTGATGTTAAGCAAACAACTGAAAAATGTGTTCTTTGTCAATATTTTGAATACCAATACATGGATGTGGTCTCAAATAGAATGAAATGGAAAAAACAAGATTTGTGTATATGACTCTATGTGGTTGGGATAAAACTTTTTTGAGTTTAGTTGTTTATACTTTTTGTTGATTTAATCAGACAATCAACATATAAGAAAGTGAAGCAACAGTGAACAGTAAAAGAGTGAATACTATATACTGACCTTCCTCCTGGTCTTATATATGCATCCCATGTTTTCCTCACCTGTATGTGAAAAGAGAATCACCTTTAATTCAAACAAAGAAAAACTTTGGTATTGACCTCCAGGTTTCCATAGATGTGTCTAAGAAGATGCAGGATCTCTATAAAATAAAACAGAACAGAACAAACAAGAGTGGTGCTATGCAATTCTCAGTAATTAAAGGTTTTAAAATACAGATTAATTATGGGAGTTTCTTTTGTGATACATAAGATTATTTGCATGGATAAAAAAACCTCAAGTCAAGAGAAAGGCTGCTTATAAGGGGCAGATGCTGTTATGCCTGTTAGCTATCCAACATAGACTATTTGTAATGGCTGGTAGCCCAAAGACACATCAAGTAGGCAATCCTGTTTGCCCTGTAATGAACCTTTGAGCAGAAAATTGGAATGATTTTATTGGACATCTAAAGGCTGATCCAATGTTACTCTCTCTAGAGTCTCTCTTTTAGCCAAGACCTTCCAAGAGATGATCATAGATTGGTTGGTACATGCGGTGCTTCCTAACAATAATGGGGCATCCCTACCAAAAAAAATGCAAAGCTTGGTATGAACTAGTAGAAATTACCTCAATAAGAGTGCCCATGTCAGTGTTGCCGCCATGGTAATAGTGATAGAACTCAACTGGTAAGTTGGCTATAGAATCATAGGTCCTGCCAAAACCCTGTCCTTCCGACACTTGTTCATCAGACTCACGTTGCTGGTCTCTAGCTGCACCAGGGCCTCCTTCACTTGCAGTCTCAATGAGGGAATCCTGACTTTCCATACCCCCACCTTGACTATTACTGACATCTCTAGGGTCAGACCTACTGCTCTGGATGATTCTCCTAGATTCCTCAGCTGTTGCAATGGCATCCCTTGCAGCATCTGTCTCAGCAGCAGCAGCTGCTTGGCGTTCCTCTTCCTCAACTGCAGATCTGACTCTCTCAATAAATTTGTCATCCTCTTCTGGGAGAAAATGCCCTGCAATGATAAAATCAATCATATCCAGAGAAACACAGTGTCAATATTCTAAAAGCATGCGAACCTTATGCCTTCAGCCTTGCCTCAAAGCAAGGCTTAAGGAAAACAATACTGAGGCTCAACCAATGCGTAGAAGTATAATAAACATGTATCACGCTTCCGAGTGCTGATGTCAAGAATATATTCACACATTAACTGATGTAGAGCTCTCATCATAAAAACGAACTAAAGACCAATTCTAAGATTTTGTGTGTGTTTCTATTTGCATAAACATTTAGGGTTTTCAACAGCTATTCGAGGTTTCAATTTACACAAAAGCTTTCTGATCATCCAGAAGGATTCAAATTTATATGATAATTAATCCATCTTTCTTATTTACAAATGCAGTCCTTTTTTAGTTCTATACATTTCTCTCATTTTAATTCATGTTTTTCCTGAGAAAATGATATCTCATGAAGCTTCAGCTTCACACCTTGAGGGTTATACTTCATACATTAGAAGATCTTAACACCTTGCATCACAGCTCCATGCTTTAAAACATTGCATAGTGTTTTCAATGGTTTATGATGTTGCAATTACATCTTTACTTCCAATGGATATGATTCTACAAAGAACCAAGCACTGGAAGTATGTGTGTCACTTTGAAATTTGATGAGGACAAAAAGGCTAATTATATCCCTCTTGTCATTTACATGCTAGAATAAATCTTAGCAAAGTTTAGCTCTTGTTAGCAGTGCATAAATGGTGAACTTGGATGATGTAGCTTTATGCTAAAATGATGTGTTCTGATTCTAATTTTCTCATTCTATAGACTTTTCCCCTTTTACCCTGGAGGATTGATAGAATGTAATGAGGATGCACTGCCATAGTTGTAGTCCCTTTAAAGTGAGACATAAGCTTTCCATGAAACAGTGTTAATACAAGGACCGAGAAGTTAGCCTGAGCCCAATGTATTGAATAAATCCCCTACTTGAAAAATTGCAATGAGAAGGCAATTATTTTGGGGATCTGTCCTCACGGGGAAATGAGTCTATGTAGAGCTTGCTTTGGGTACTGAGAATCTGTAAAGATTAGGTTTGAGCAGACGGAAGAAAGATTTAAAGAAGGAAGAAACAGAGAATTGGCCATTAGAATTCAAAACCCACACCCTCTCATCCACCCCATTTACACTCAGGGACACATTTTTTAAGCTCTCAAGAAAGTTGACCAACTCTTCAATTTCATGTTCCCCTTTTCAGTCCAAAATTCCAAGCAATATTGGATCCATTAACAGAAGCTAGATTGGCAATAGATTTGTTTTTGAAACTAAAGATAATGAAAGTTACTGTTTCCTATAAAAAAAATACATTTGTTTTTGAAACAAGAGAGGTTAAAAATTCTAGGAAACTTTTGGCTAAGTGGAGTTTCCCCCCACCAAAGGTCCTCTCAGAACTTTACCTTTGTACCAGAAATTGGGTCATATCTAACATGTTGAGAAAAGTAGGGAGCAAAAACAAGATTTCCTTGCAAGTTCTAAGTACTTCTGGAGTTGGTATTTCTGGGTGGACCAGAATCCCAACCTTCTGTGTGCAAATCATAAATACTCTTGATGACCAAATGCCACAGTGCCTCAGTCTCTTTTGGAAACCTACAGAGCCATCTCCCCAGCAATACCAAATTCTCCTCTCTCAAATTCCCTAGTCCTCCTTGCTCCTAAACCATACTCACCTTTTCCCACCTAGTCAGGTGACTTTCCAATCATGCCCTGAGTCCCACAAAAAATCTCTAATAATCTTTTCCATCCTCTTCACCACCTTCATTGGAGCTTTCAAGATCAAGAGAAAATAAATTAAAAGGTTTGACAAGGTAGATTTAATGAAAGTTAACCTTCCACCCTGGGAGTAGTTTTTCTCCATATTCCCAACTTCTTAGCAAATCTCTCGATAACCCTCTCCCAAAAAGGTAGTTTCCTCCCAAAGGTAAGGCCAATCACCAACTCCACCATCTCCAACACCCTCTTTAGTACTCTTACATCTTGTACTTCCCTAAATTCCCCCAAAATAATCGTGTCATCAGCAAATTGCAAATGTGAGACCACTTGTTCTCTTCCCATCCCAAACCCTATAAACAGATTTCCCATCTGCTCTCTTTATTAATTTGCTCAAAACTTCCACCACCAAGATGAACAACATTGGGGATAAAGGATCTCCTCGCCTTAAACCTCTTGGTGCTTTAAAAAATCTTTTAGGGGTACCATTGGTTAAGATAGAAAAATGGGTTGTTCTCGAACACCCCATCATCCATTTTATCCACCAAGATTTCTTAATCCGCTTTTTGTGGATCCAACTTGTACAAAAAGTCTTTCTTTCCCAATTTCCTAAAGTCTTCCACTGCCTTATTTGCAATCAAAATCTGATCCAAATTTTGGCGATTCCCCACAAATGCTCCTTGTTCTTGAGATGCCACATGGTGAAGAATTTTTTGAGCCTAGCAAATAAGACTGGCCACTAGTATGAGGAAATTCAATGAATTTATCAACTTTTGTGAGCTGAAGGAGATTCCTCTTTCGCAAGCCAATTTTACATGGTCCAACTTTCAAGAAAACCCAACCTGTTCGAAGTTAGATAGATTCTTGTTCAATGAAGCATGGGAGAATCATTTAAGGGGCTTGATGGCTAAAGGGTTACCTAGAGTTACTTCGGATCATTGCCCTATTTAGTTAGGAGAGGAACCATTAGATTTTGGACCTAGACCCTTTAGATTTGAGAATATGTGGTTGTCTCACCCAAACTTTGTAAAAAAATGTTGAGAATTGGTGGACTGAAGAGATAAGGGGGGTGAAGTGGAAAGGAGTTAGATTTCATAAGAAGCTAAGAAATTTGAGGACAAAATTAAAAGCCTGGAACAGGAACCATTTTGGGAGAATAGAGGATTCAAAATCTTCGTTGTTAACTCAGATTGAAGAATTAGATAAGAAGGAATCCCAAAAGACTATGAATGCTCAGAAGCAAGAGTTGAAATGGAAACTAAAAAAGGAATTATAAGGGTCTTGTTGCGAGAAGAGATATTTTGGAGGTAAAAATCAAGGGTCAAATGGATCTAAGAAGGAGATGGGAACACAAAGTATTTTCATGCGATGGCCAAAAACTTTGTAGCACAACTTGAGATTGATGGAGAGAAATTTTCCTCTCAAGAAGAGATAGCTAGATGCTTTGAAGATCACTTCAAGTCAATTCTTAGAAGACCTCTTGATTGTATGGTGGAAGTGGATGGTCTAGACTAGTCAAATATTTCCGAGGGAGAGGGGATGGTTGGAAAGAAACTTTGAGGAGGAGGAGATCAGACAAGCAATTTTTTTAATGGATAGATCTAAGGCTATCGGGCCAGACGGATTTACGATGGCCTTTTTTCAAGATTGTTTTTTTTTTTTGATGAATAATAATAAGTTTATTGATTCAGAAGCAACTTTAGAGTGAGTTCATACATCATCCCAATGGGAGGCACGAGCTGCAGCCCCTCCTTGAGTCTTACAAGTAAACTAGGAAAGAAAAACAATAATCACAACTGAGCCCAAAATAATTCTTCCCTATTTACCCCTTGCTTAGCTAACACATCTGACAAAGTATTTGCTGATCTCCCCACCCACTGTACAGTGACCAACATATTCCTTGTCAACCAACTAAATTTCTTCATTTCATTCTTGTATCACCACATAGCCTCTTCAGAATTTTTTAACCAACCCACCACCACTTTGGAATCCCCCTCGATTATTAGGTGTTGTACCCCCATCTGGTTTGCAAATTGCACCCGTTGTACAACAGCTAAGAGTTCTGCCCTGATGGAGTTCCCAATTCCCAAGGGACCAGAGTAGAGCAACAAAATCTCTCCCTTCTCATTTCTCAAGATTGTTGGGACATAGTTAAAAATGATCTATTTGAGGTATTCAGGGAGTTTGAGGATAATTCTATTGTTAGCCCTGGAGTTAATGCTACTTTTGTAGCTCTTGTTCCCAAGAAGGTTGTCGCTAAACATCCTAAGGACTTCAGACCAATTAACTTGGTGACTAGTGTTTACAAAATTTTGGCGAAGGTTTTATAATTGAGGATCAAAGTGGTACTCCCCTCTCTAATTAGTCAAGCTCAAGGTGCTTTTGTACAAAGCAAACAAATAGTAGATCAGATTTTGATAGCTAATGAACGTGTGGAGGAAATGAAGAGATTAGGTAAAAAAGGCTTTGTCTGCAAATTGGATCTCGAAAAAGCCTATGATTTGGTGGACTGAAGTTTCCTCTTAGAGGTGCTAAGTAAGTGTGGGTTTGGGGAATGATGGTGCAAGTGGATTAAGGATTGTCTCACTTCTTGCCATTATTCCATCATTGTCAAAGGAGAAGTTAAGGATTTCTTCCCAACATGTAGGATCCTGAGACAAGGTGATCCTCTCTCCCCCTTTCTATTCACTCTTGTTGTTGATGCGTTAAGTAGATTGATCTCAAAGGCAGATAGGGAAGGGATAGTGCGTGGTTGGAGAATAGGGAGAAATAGTTTGCCCGCTACTCACCTTCAATTTGCGGATGATACTATAATCTTTTGTAAAGGTAGCGATTTTAGGAGGGTTAGGAACCTTAAGAACTTAATAAATTTCTTTGAAAAGGCCTCAAATCTGAAAATCAACTTTGAAAAAAGTTGTGGTTGGAGTCATTATGGATGGTCAAGAATTGGAGGCTATTGCAGATTGCTTAGAGTGCTCCACCTCGTCTTGGCCCTTAGCTAGGTCTTCCCCTAGGAGCTAACCCAAAGGAGAGCCGCTTCTAGAACCCCATTGTGGAAAAGTTTGGAAAGTTGTCTCGCTGGAAAAAGAATTATATCTCTATGGGGGGTAGAGTGACTTTGATCAAATACACACTTGCTAATTTGCCGATTTACTTTTTGTCTGTCTTTAAGATTCCTACTAGGGAAGCTAAAAAGATAGAGAAGATGATGAGGGATTTCTTGTGGGAGCCGAGGCAAGAGAAGAAAGATCATTTGATTAGGTGGGAGTTAGTTAGTCGAAGTAAGGAGGATGGAGGAGTAGGCTTAGCGAATATTGTTTATAAGAATGTAGCTCTTCTAGGTAAGTGGCTGTGGAGATGGCCTTTAGAAAGGGAGAGATTATGGCATGCAGTGGTGGCGAGTATCCATGGCTGTTCCGGAAATGGTTGGGATGCAGGGGTATCCAGGCGAGCAACTCTTGCAACACCATGGAAGGCAATTCATAGCATCCTCCCCCAGTTCCTCCGCTTTGTAAGGTAAGATGCTTGCTCTAGGACTCATGTTTTTTTCTGGAAAGACACTTGGGTGGGAAATTTGCCTCTTAAGGACTTGTTCCCCTCTCTTTTCCATTTCCCTTTATAAAAAAGAACCTGTGTCCTCCTTTATTTTGTCCCCGTATACCCCTTTGTCTACAAATTGGGACCTTGGCTTCCGTAGAGGGTTGAGGGATGAGGAATCCTTATCAGCTTCTAAGCTCTTATTGTTACTTGATTCTATTTGTTTGGACCCACTCAGTCCTGATAGGAAGATTTGGACTTTGACTCTGAAAGGGTCGTTTACTTGCGCATCTTTCTTTAACTCCCTTTGCTCTAGCTCCTCTCCTTGTGCTTTCCCAGTTAAGGAAGTTTGGTCTAGGCCTATTCCCCCAAAGATAGTTGTGTTTTATTGGGAAGTTTTCTATGGTAAAATCAATACGATGAATAACCTGCGGAAGAAAAGACCCTTCTTATGTTTATCCCCTAACTGGTGTATTTTGTGCAAAGCGCAGTTTGAGGACTGTTACCACTTAGTGATTTCTTGTCCTTTAGGTGCAGCCATTTGGAATTGGGTTTTTGATTTGTTTGAGTGCAGGTGGAACTTGCCAACTGAGGTAAATTTTCTGTTCTCCCCTTCTACCTTCGTGTGGACCACAAAAAGAATGAGAATTATGTTGAAGTGTATAAGAGCAGCTCTCCTTTGGACTATTTGGGAAGAGAGAAATTCCAAATTTTTCAGGAGAAGGAAAGAAGCATTTTTGAAGTCAAGGACTGTATTCTTACAAGGACTATTTTGTGGCTGAAATCCTTAAAGCTCTTTGATAATTACTCCTTTGATGATTTAATGAGGAATTAGTCTGCAGTTGCCCTCACCTCCTCTAGGAAGCCTAGAGTTCAAGTAACTTGGACTCCACCGATGGAGGGTTTTGTTAAGCTGAACTTTGACGAAAGTAGTCAGGGTAACCCAGGTCTGTCTAGGATTGGTGGTTTACTTAGAAATGAGAACAGCAATATCATTGTCTTTTTTTCGGGACCGGTGGGAATAGGAGACTCTGTGAGGGCTGAACTCCTAGCTGCAGCACAAGGGATACAGATTGCTTATCAACTTGGAGTGCAGAAATTAATAATTGAAGGAGATTCCAAGGTGGTAGTAGGATGGTTGGCTGACCCAGGTACTGTCACTTGGCAGTTTAAGGATATTTTAAAAAAGGTCAAATGGCTATTAAGGGACATGATAGTCAGATTTCAGTGGTTGGGGAGATCAGCTAATGCCTTGGCTGATTGTCTTGCTAAACAAGGGGCTACTCGGGTCTCCTTATATTGGGCCTCTCTGTAATTTTCTTGTCCTTTGTTATGTTTAGTAACTAAAGGGTTGATGGTTTCCTCCATCTCCCCTCCTTAAAGGGGAGGTAGCATCTCGTGCCACTCCCTAAATTGTACCTTGTTTGGCTTTGAATTAATAAATCTTACAATTCACTGATCAAAAAAACAAGACTGACCATTATCTTATACAAACTAGTGGTAAGACTAATAGGCATGAAGTCATTTGTTGAGATTGCACCTAGACCTTTAGGGATCAAGGAAACGAAGGTTGTATTCATCCCCATCCCCGCTTTCCCTCTTTCACAAAACTCCTCAAAAACTTTCATCAGATCCTCCTTAATCACATCCCAACACTCATGGTAAAAGGCCATCAAAAAGCCATCTAATCTTGGTGCTTTATCAGTGCTCATCTCCATGACAGCCGATTTCACTTCTTCCAAGAAGTGAAGATGAGCCAGAAGAGGAAAGTGGGGAAGATGAGCCAGAAACAGATTCAGGGGAAGAAAATAAGTCTGAACCAGTGATGGATGAGACCCATATGGTAGAAAAGGCTGCTAACATCGAGGAAGTGATGAATGGGGGAGTGAAAGTTAGCAAGATTTTGGGTCTGTTTTTTCTAGGAGGGGAAGATTTCGCAAAAGAAGCATTTAGATCTGTGGAGGAAACCTCTGGGAAGAATGAAGGCCCGATAGATTCAGAGGTTAATCTTGATGGCGATAATTCAAAGAAGAAAGAGATGGAGGTGATTACCGGAGGCTGTGGGGAAATCATAGAGAAGACTGAAGAAGAGGTCGAGGGGGTGGTAGTTGAAGACAGGGTTTAGAAACCAGCAGAGAATACTGAAACAGTGGTGGAAAATCTAAACGCAGTCAGAAGATTCAGAACCCAAAAAAACAAAAAACACAGCAGAAGATCCCAGTCTCAAAGGTTTTCACAAGGTTAAAAGGTGGTCTTTTCAGAATGGAACCTAACAAGCTTGTCAAAAAAAACCCAAAGGAACAGTCAAAAAATGACAACAAAATGGTGCTCAAAAAGCTGAGAAAGATGCTTGAATCAATATCCTGTGGTCGGAAGTTTTGTTTAGGTAATTTTTAGGCATTGTTGGGCATTGGGCTGGATTGATATCTTGGTTTCTTTTGTCTTTTTGGTTTTATATGTACTGTTATGGGTAAGGGATTTCATAGTTGGGTCTTATTTTAGTTTGGGCCAGTTTTAGTTGATTTGGGTTTGTTTTTGCCTCTGAGGGTGCTGATTTGGGATGGCTTTTCTTGTCGGGTGACTGCTTATCACCTTCCTTGTGATCTTCTTTTTTTTGTTATCTTAAAAATAAAAAAAAAAAGACCTTACAACTTCCTAGAACTTTCTGCGGAAATCCTATTCCATTGCAGCCCTTCTAATAAAAGTCTTCTTTCCCCAAGGAAGGAGTACAAAGCTTAAAAATGTGATTTAAAATCTCTTCAATCTCTTTCTTATCCTGTACTTCCCACCCTCTTGACCACAATTTCCATTATTAAATTCTTCCTACTCCTATATGCTAAGGCATGAAAGAATTTTCTATTTCCATCTCCTTCCTTCAATTATATGCACCTAGACTTCTGGCTCCAATTAATCTCTTCTCTTCTTATTATTTCCTCTAACTCTTGCCTTTCCTATTTTCTTTAGAAACTCGTCTACCTCTTCCCTATCAATCAAATCATTTTTTTTCCAGTAATCAGTAAATCACTTCATTAACTTAAGAGGAAAACATTACAATAAGATTCTGATACAAAGGAGGAATAAAAAGAAACTTTTCAAATTCTACAGTCCCTATCACAGATCTGCCCGAAAAAGTTGATCCCTATACACCTCTTGTTTTTTTGCCAAAACATCAGCCATCCCATTTGCCATTTTCTTTACTCAAATGAAGTTTACCTCTAATTCTTTTGCTATGCTCTTGATTTCTCTTATTAGATGTATGAACATCCACACACCTGGACTGCTATCATTTATCCAAGATATTATATTCTTAAAACCACATTGCTTTGCTAGTTTCAATCCATGATGAAAGTCTGATATTTCTGCTCTTGCAGAGTCCCCTACTCCAATTCCTGACAGACCTAGATTTCCTATCAATCAAATCTATTTCCCCCAGGATCTTCATCTTTTTTCTCATAGATTCTCCCAAAATTTTCCTCATTCCACACCTTGAAATTTTCTTTGGTTGCTTACAGTATTTGCATGAACAGAAAACCCTCTCATCTATCCACTTGACATTCCCCCCACCAGGATGCAATATTTGCTTTGAAAGTGAGGTGTGTTATCCACATATTCTCAAACCTAAATGGGTGGGACCCTGCTTGAATTCCTTTGATTGCAATAGTATAGGCCAATGATCCAAAATAGGTCTAGCCAAAACCTTAACAGATGATAAACCAAATAAATCCTCCACCTCAACTAACACCACAAACATGTCCAACTTTGAGCACACAGGGTTTGCTTGCGAATTGGACTGTGTGAATTTTGCATTATGCATAGGAATCTCCTTCAAATTATAATCATTAATGAATTCATTAAAATTTTTCATGCTAGTAGCCATTCTTGAAAACCCTATGTTCTTTTCAAACCAAAAGCGGGTCAGGTTGAAATCTCCCCCAATGCACCAAGCCCCCTCACAAAGACTCCCAACGCTATGCAGCTCACACCACAAAATTTCCCTCCCTGTACCAAGAGGGTCCACAAATGTTTGTCAACCACCATTCCACATTGTTTGATTTATTTTTAAGACTCACCAAAATTGACATATTTTCAAGGCACTCCACCTCTAGATCATCCCACAAGGTTAAAATTCCACCTGCTGCTCCTATTGATGGTAAATATACTCGTCTTTTATTTATTTCTTGATCCTTAAATAATCCTCACCCAAGCTGTTGTTATCAGCTCCAGTTTGGTCTCTAGTATCAAGACTATTGAAGGTTTGAGATTGCGCAAAGTCTTTCAGAATCCTCTTTCTTGCACTACCTAGACCTTTTTTTTCTGATAAAAGGTATACATTTTTTTTTTTTGCTCCAAGGGCTACACAACGGGGGTAGCTCATCCACCAACCCATAACCCCCTAACCCAGGTGCAGGCAGGATTCAATCCCAAGCCTCTGCTACAACCAGCAGGAGACCTTACCAACCAGCTGGTTGACACCTTGCACTACCTAGACCTTTTTGTCGATCAATAACTAAAATTCATTTCATTAATTAGAATAAGAGAGAACAAAGAAACAACAGGGAGATAAACTCTCTTAACTCCCCCAAACATATGCAAGAAAATCAATTACAACATAGCCCAAAAAACATTATTTCTTCGCACCCCTTGTTTAGCCAACGTATAAGCCAAGCAGTTGGCATCCCTCTTAACCCAATTCAACTTAACTTCCATTCCTTGTGTCAAGTATCTAAACTCCCTTTTCTCATTGATTTAGCCCCACCACTCCCTCTCCTCCTTTTGGAGCCAGCCGATAACCAGCTTTGAGTTCCCTTCAATTATCAGTTTAGAAAGATATAATCCTTTGGCTTTCTTAATTCCTTCCATCACAGCTAGGATCTGGGCTCTCACCAAAATATAGAGCCATTATTCTGCCATCCTCATCCCTGAAAGCTCCCCCAATTCCTGAAGGTCCAGGATTACCTTCACTACTACCACCAAAATTCAATTTAATGAATCCATTGGTTGGGGGAGTCCATGTTGGCACTATTATCTCTTTCATTGGCGCAGAGTCAGCACTTACCTCCATTTTCTCATCAAATTAGCAGTTGGAATTCCACCAAAAAGCTTCAAAGACTTCACCCAATGTATCACCTTAATTGTAATGACTTCAATTAAGGCATCCCTACTTCTTTCTTTATCTTCAAACATCCTCTGATTTCTCTCTTCTCATAAGGTCCAGCAAACTGCAGACCTTGTACATCTCCATAAAGTTCTTCCCCTCTTCACCCTAATTGTAATGACTTTAGTTAAGGCATCCCTACTTCTTTCTTTATCTTCAAACATCCTCTGATTTCTCTCTTCTCATAAGGTCCAGCAAACTGCAGACCTTGTACATCTCCATAAAGTTCTTCCCCTCTTCTTATGATAACTAACAAAGGTAGGGCCAAACAGTCTTTGTACATTTGGCACTCAAGCAAGGAAGAAAACCATTCCCAAACCTTGCACTACCTAGACCTCTAAATGACGCTTATCCCTCGCCCTCCTCTCAATGACGCTTATGCCTCCTTGTGCTCGGAAGGCTTATGCCTCTCACATTCTGAACTACGCCTCACACATCTAGGTAGTGGAATGCCTCCCATCACACCTCCATGTTTTAAAACATTGCTCTGTTGCCCTTGTTCCAAGTTCTTGTTTACCTTCTCTTTACCTCTCCTCCTCGAATATTTCTGATCTATTTGTATTCCAGATACTGTTAATATTTCTACCTCGGATCTCCTCTTTCTCATCTTTCCTTTTTTCTCCCCTTCCCTTGATTCCACCAAACTAATTCTTATAGCCTCTGTTAAGTCCTCCATTTTCTCTATGTCCTTCCCGGCACCCAATTAATTATTTTTTTGTCTCAAATATTAATTCTCCCTCTTCTATGGCTCTTCTCCCCTTCCCTCTATCTCCAAAATATCCTGACCCTCCTGAAACCCCTCTTCTTCCCTAATAAATTCTAAATTCAAATACCTCTCCATCATGCCTCAAATTACCCCTGCAAACTCCAATTCTTCTTCAAGCCAATTTAACTCATTTAGCTCTATAGACTAATTCACTGTAGCATTAAGATCATTGTCATGCTGTGTATGCTGTTCCCTACCTGTAAATTCAACCCCACTACCAGTACTAGGCAAAGAACTAGGAAAAAGAGCATAGGGAAAGATCGCACCTTGTTGAGGTAGACGGCTATCAGCAGGTTGAGGGTCGGGGTGGTTTTCTATTCCCTCTTGGGCTGTTTGTAGGTCTGTACTCCCATCCATTTACAAAGGTATACTGCAAGAATTATAAATTGCATCATTACTCACCTTCTGAGGAGGCTTCCCAATTGTCTCTGTAACCTGTAGTCATTTCCTCATAGAATTGTTCCTGCCCCAGAGATGGCATCAGCATCTTCCCATTGACCTATTAAATTGCCACTGCCATACTGAAGGACTCCATCTTGGTGATTTTATCCCCCACCACTTCGACCTGGGTCATTTCCTCCAACCACAACTCATTAAACAACAACATTAGATCTCCTTCCTGCCAGATATTACTCTCAACAATCACAGTTGTAGAGCACAAACCTACCATGTCATCATTTATACTACCAATGCCTGAGGTTGCATCAAAAAAAGAAGCCATAAGCTTCCTCAAAATTGTCATTTACTTCTTCCGATCTGATATTACAGAGGTTTCTTTTCTTCAGGCACACTTGCTATCTCAACTTTGTAGAGGATGCCAACAACTGACCAACTTCTCTATCATTACCCTCATCCATCTCTTCTTCACCTGCTTTACTTTTGGCTAATGGAGATTCTGAAGTCTTCTCGTTGATTTCCCCTGCTCTTAAAACTTCCCAACACCCCCATACCTCCTTTTCCCCTTTGATTTTATTTTTGAGAAAAAGGTTAACCAGATTTCATTAAAAAAAAAGCAGAGGATACATGAGCAGATGTACTACACAGGAAAAGAATCTCAATCGGCTAAATAAGAGACTTTTCCCCTTTGATTCAATTGACCCTCTTTGCTGGACCCATTTGTTCTGATTCATTAAAACATTTCTAATCTGCCTGATCGGACTGGCTTATTAAAGATTCACTGGGCCTGTTAGAATGGGCTTTCCTACAACTGTATTCATGTGTGGATCCACTTGGGCCCTCCTTTTTACTGCCTAACACCATTGGACCTGAGCCTAGATTTTGCTGCCACCTTCTCTCTTTCACCCTCTATCACCATTCTTTTTGCTTGTTCAGGGAGTTTTTCCTTTCTCAAAAATTGCAAACGATCAAAAACCAAAGTTGCCCTTGGGGGGGATATACAAGTCTTCAATTTGAATTTTGACTACACCTCTCATTTCAGAACCTTTCATACCCTGAATTTGCACATCATGTCTAACACCATCACTGCCTTCTGCAGTTTCCAGAGAAGACAATAGTCCTACCATCATACCATTATTCCTTGCTTCTATGGCCACTTCGTAAGATTGTTCCCCTACTTACATTTGAACCACTCACGGTACTCTACAAAGATGTACCATTCAATCTGTGATTTTCTCCCATTTGAGGTTCTGCAAAGTGGCAAATTCGCTATTAATCTCCATGAATTCACCATTACACTCGCCGACTGACTTGAAGACCAACCATGTCAACAAGTGAAAGGGTAAGCCAAAACTGTAAATGTCCACCATGCCACCCCTCCATGAAGCCTCGTTAGTTTTAGGAAACCAGGGGTACAATCTAAATCACCCTTGATTCGAAAAAAACCCAATGATTAAGGAGATTCTTTGCTTTTTCTCTCAGCTTTGAACAAAGGATTATAGCTTTCCTTTCGGTCAGCGATAACAAGGTACAGTTACCCTCTAGTTTGAAAATGGCTATGATGTTTTGTCTTAAAGTCCTCCAATTGGGAACTTCATCAGTTTTGCAGACCAGTGCAGTTTCCCAAATGAAGCTACTAGATTCCTCTTAACTATTAGATGT
Organism: Nelumbo nucifera; assembly: GCF_000365185.1. The sequence continues at coordinate 4,580,150 of NW_010729082.1, forward strand.
ATTGGTGTGACAAGCTTGCCTGGATACCACCACATTTCTTCGGTCTCTTTGAAGCAGAGCCTCTTTAAAATTTTGACACCGTCTCCTATCTCCACCTAGCGCACCTTCTGGAGCTATTACTCTTCCAATTGGACCCCCAGATGTTTTCTCTTGACATAGGAGATTTTCCAAGAAGATTTGCCACCCTTTTCCCTGTTGACCGTAAGGGATGCAGAGATTTTGACTGGCCTTGACCAAAGAACTCAACAAAACCATATAATGCCCTCTATCATTGCTCCTTTTCTCAACAAAATAGGATTGGCCATTCTCTACAAATTTACTCCACCGTCTACTCTGTTCATCCTTTACGGATTTAGAAAAAAAAAAAAAAATCAGCAAACCAACTCACAGCCCTGTTTTTCTAGATAAAAAGAGCCTCTACCACATTCCGTTATCCTGATTATCTCCTTACCAGCCGACGAGAAATGGTAGAAAATAAATTTTTTTGTTCAATAGAAATAGGCATCATCAATGGTCAAAGAAGGTAATTAAGGGTGAGAAAGAAGGTCCCAAGTTGCAAAAGAAAAAAGCACAAAAGCTGAAAGGAAAACAGCAGGTGGAGAGGTTACGGATTAGGACAGGGAGGAGCAGCCAGGAAGGATCACTTAGGACAGTGCTGCAATGCAGCAGCTCCACATCTAACCATGTATACTTGATAAAGAACTTGGCAATTATGATACACAGGATACCGGGTCAGCTGGGTGCTTGTATTTACTGTGGTTGCTATTATACCCCTGTTTAGTATAAAATCAGGACAGAAGAACCCTTAATAATAGAAATGAAAGGACATACTACTCTGCTGCCTGAAGACCTCTAATAAACCATATAAACAGTATACAGAACAGCATTTAATCCTTAGTAAATCAGTCTATAATTACTGATCAACAGGTACGATAAATAGGGGTCTGATCTTCCAAGATTTGGGTGCTGACGCATATTTATATTTAAAGTTTAAGTTACTAATAAAAAACAATAGTTTATGTTACTGATTGAAAAACAAAAATCTACTGAGACCAAATCATCTTTCAAATGACAGCCCCTGTTGTACATCTGAGGATGCTATCACAACCCCATTAAATAAGATGTATATACACTTAAGGAAATTTTGCATAGACAAATCTAGGGAACTTCAATAAATTATCCAAACTTGATTTGACAATTTCAGAATTCATGGAGACAAAACAAATAAAACAGGTCCTTGCCTTGTTTCTTCATTTTTTGGATTCTGATGGAACGTAGTTCTCGCAACCTCTCCACAATCAAAACCAGCTCAAGCTGGGAAAAAAGCAGGGGAACCAAATTTATGATGGAAAACCAAGAAACAGAAAAGCAATCCATAGAATAGTAAAGAATTTAATAAATTCGTATCAATGTAACATAATCACCCATCACACACACTTAATAAAGGCAATCCATTGAACCAACTCAAAGAACAACTATGAATTACAATAAAAGTTAAAACTAAATGTTAGGTATTTAGTTTTCTTCTCTAAGGTGATACATTACCACCTTCCTAATGTACTTTCTTTTTTCTTTAATTAAGTCCTTTTTCTTTGATTATCTTTCAAAAGAAAAGGATAGCTGGATTATGGGTGGAATTAAGGCTATGCACATTACCCATACTCTAAGTCAGCACCAGCATATTCCTAAATCAAATCCAGACATGTTATTAGGTGATTGAGTTGTATCGACAAAACCTTGACAAACTGAACCACTGAGCATGTTGGGTCAAGATTTGATACATAATGGGAAAACTGTGAAAATTAATTTAATAAAGCAATATGAACCTGTGTGATGGATGGAGGGATGGGTTTACTTTGAGTTAGTTGTCGTGTCTAAGAAAGAGACCAAATTTATTGAGTAGAGATCAGAGTGCAACCTCTTGAAACAAGAGTATTTTGAAAATCAGATCAGACCCACCCTACAAGCAAATAACTGTGAAATTCAGATCATTAGGGTTAAATATTAAACTATCCTAACTATTCCAGGGTGTGCAAGAAACAGAGGGTTCTTCTTATTCAGAAGGATGGCTGCATGAATCTTAAAATATTTCCAGCCAACTTTCTCCCAATAATAGCAGAAGCATAATTGCTGTTTTAGCATTGGAAGAAAAGAGATTTTCCTTTCTGAAATTACATGGTCTGACCCTAGTGTATTTTGGAACATAGAATTTGCCACAGATCAGAGTATGGCTGATATTGATGGATTTGCTTTTTTACTGGCTTCTCTGCTTTTTCTGCTATATATATGGCTTGCCCTGAGCTAATGTTTTGCTTCAATTCTATTCCTTGCTGAAAAAATTTAGCCCTCAACAGCCCCTCCAAAGGATTTTTCTTTTCTTTTTCTTTTTTCCCATGTGCTTCAAGAAGATGGGAGCTGCCTATATAAAGTAGGTACATACAACAATTTGCAGAGAAAGAGATTTGGCTACAGATAATTATTCCACATGCTTGTATTTTATTCTGTGGGATCAAAATCAATTAATTGTTGGACTTAGATTTGGAGTGAAATTCCCCTGGTCTGACAAACCTATTTCCCCAGACAAACATCACAACCAAAAACTTCCCTTGTTGATTTTCTTAATTTAGGTGCACCTACCATGAAAGGAAGGGCTAAAGAACTAGCAGACTTTACTGACTAAAAAAACAGAACTAGCAGGCTTAAAACAAAAACCTCCCTTATTGATTATCTAAAATGGCTCACCAGACAAAACCTCACAAATAAAATTAAGGAACAAAAGGTTAAAGCACCAAAGAACTAGGACTACATGAGCATATGGCTACAACATAAGAAACCCATATAGATTAAGTCACAAAGTATGGTGGTAAAGACCAAATCAACCCATATAATAAACAAAATATTCCAGAAATGTAGACATTAATTTTTTTTTATCAGTAAATGTAGACATTAATTCCCCAATTATTATGAGTACATATGCTGCAGAATCTCCAGTATCTATCAAACCCTCCTTCCCCCAGGTGAAAGAAAGACATAAATGGAACGAGAAAATAGAGGAAGAAAGGAAGGAAAAGAACACTGTAAATACAAACTGAACACCAGGTTCAAGTTTCCCATGCTTTTTACCTCAGATTCTAGTCTCTGTCTCTCTTCATTTGCTTTAAGTTTTGCAATTTCTTTCATCTTCTCCACCTGTAAATACCCAATGTTAAGTTAGAAGATCTAATAAAATCTGCAATTCTATGTGCAATTTCAGCTACCAATCAGGATAACAAACATACAAGAAAGGGAAAAAACAAAAAAAAAAAACTAATAAGAAAGAAAATAATGGAAAAGAAACTGATTGCATTTTTTAATACCAAAATAAAATACCATTAATGCATCAAAACTGTTTCATAAATCAAATACCATAATATAGTCTTTTTAAACTAAACATTTAGATATATTAAATATGTAACTAAACAGACCACACCATTATATCACCCATAAACAATCAGGGAGATGATAACAAAACTTTTCGCAAAATCCATGCAAGCAATAAATATAAATATATAAAAATATGCATTTTTTGAACCAATTTTACTTGATTTAGTGAAGATACAGATAAGATAACTGAAACATTTTAGTTCTGGAATGGCAAGAGGAATCATATTTTGTCACCATGTGCTAAATGTCCTGTAGCCCATGAATTTTTTTGCCACAAGGAGGACATGTCATACCCAAAATATTCATGTAATTTAAAAAGAAAGAACAAAAAATTAAAAAGAATGAGGTTTCACAAGACCACATGGAATGATAAGATTAAGTCTTGGGGTGGGGGCAGTAAAATGAAGTCAATTCAGTATTAGAAGATTTCTAATTTTTACAAACATTTCAACTCAATAATAAATTCATTTCAAATCATGACTTTAGGTATTTAAATGCAAAGGAAAACTAATGTAAAATTATCTCATTTGATGTGAATTCCAAATGTTACTTATTTAATGGAGAGGTTTGTACCTTTCGCCTTGCAATGCCCTTTGCAATCTCTCTAGCCCTCCATTCATCAGCCTCTTGATCAGCTTGGTCAAATCGTTCACACTCCTAAAAGTCATAGAAAAAACAAATTACATAAACAAACATTTCCCCAAAGTAGAAGAGAAGGAAGAAAAATGTCAAGGAAAGAAGTAAGATAGCTCCCCTCCTAAGGCAGAATTGAATCACCTTGGAAAGCATTTCTGCAATAAATTTCCTCTTCCTCTTCCTCCAATGCTTATTTCGTTTGGATTTCTGTATTCTATTGGCCACTTTGACTGCGGCAGACATCTCCTCCCATGAACTTGTTTGACTGATGAGAGAATTAAACGGCTCAAGCTGACTTTTCACACTTGAGCACAAAGAGTTTGCAGCTTCCAATGTGAGGGATTCTTGTAGTTTTAAACCAACCCTCTTTGTTCTAATTACTTCGGAAAATCTATGAAAGGAAACATTAAGAGGTGTACCATCTACATTCTCCAACGAACCATTATTTTCTTTTGTCACAAGCATCACCTCTAGTTCTTTCTGCCTGTTTGTGATTATTTGGGTCATAACCATAATAAGGAAAACTTTTTGATAACCACAAATACAGGTTATAATAAGGAAAAACTTTAAATATCAACTTAACATGAATTAAAACAATATCTGCAAAAAAAAAAAACTAAAGAATAGATTCCATACACTGTTTTCATTAGCTGAATAGTATCTTGTAAGTTTCTCAGACAATCATGCACCTGTCCAGTCTCCCAAAAAGAACTGGATGCTGAGGAGACAGGTTGCAATGTTGGAAACCAGGGTGTGGGTGTCCCAGATGAAAATGGCATCAAATTCATCTTAAGGATGGAAGAAAAGAACACACCTGCATGGAGAATCCATGTTTATCAACTTATAAAGAACATATAGAAGAAGTAATCAATCTAATTAACATGGAATAGTCTGGCAGATCATGTAAACATTAATGCCTCCTAATTGAATGAATTAGATCATGATTAAATCGAAATAAGTTTTATCAGACTATGGTTTGATCTTCGGACTGAGAACCAACAGCAACAGGCGGTTTTTTTTTTTTTTGTGGATCAGTAACAATCAAAACTTTTAATTACTCAGAATAAAGCACATTATGATGATGAGGAGTGCAGCTAGCCTCAGCTAACCACCTTTGAAACCTTTTAATTACAAATTCCGCTCAGACATATCCCCAAAGTATTTGTTCTCTTGTTGCTCCTTGTTTTTCTAGACCATCAGCTAAACTGTTAGCAGACCTATAGAACCAAAATGCCTTGGCTCCCAGTTCCTACATGTCTATACTTCCATAATCCTTCTTGTTCTTTTTGCGACAAGCCTACTACAACCCTCAAATCCCCTTCAATAATTAAGTTCTTGCAGTTCAGTTACTTTGCTTTTTTGAAGTCCATACAACACTGCTTGCAATTCAGCCCTTGTTGAGTTCCCATGTCCAATTGGGCCTGAGAACATGGCTGGTATGCTTCCTTATCTCTAATTACTCCTCCCACTATGGAAAGGCCAGGTTGCCTATGCTGCACCCATCAAAATGTAACTTGAGGTGTGTGGAAGGTGGTGTTTTCCACTCAGCTCTTACTTTTGGACTATTTGACGAGGATTCTGACACCATTATCCAATTTCTTGTACTATATCATACATTGTGAATGGGCTAAAAAATGTCCAAGGTCATCACCCATTGATGAGATTTGAACTTCAAATTTTTGTAAATTCTAAAAACTATTTAATGACTTTAAATCAACTGGACCCATTAAGAGAGAAGCACCTTTATTCTACAACGGAGTTGTGGATAGATGGACCTGTATACATACCCAAGATCATTGTTTTCTCTGGATTAACTGGTAATTCCATTATTACCCAATGCAGTTGGGGATAGATGGACCTGTTTCTTAATCTACACTCATGCCCTTTACCTATTTAAGAAACAAATTACGCACCACAGACTATGCAACAAATAGAAGGAGAATGAAAAATGACTCCTATTGGAAAAAAAATAAAAAAATAAAAAAATAAAAAGAAAGAAAGAAAGAAAGAATGTTAACCAAGATCTAAGAAAAGAGCAATTAGTCGCAAGATCCCTTTATTCTTGTTGGGTGTGCATCCAGACCATATGAGCAGCCCACCCCATGAATGCATGCCTCCAAAAATAAGCATATTAAAGAAGCTCTACAAATCTACTGTCTTTGTTTTTTGAGTTTGGTCACTCCTTGGGCAATTTCTCTCCTAAGTCCTAACCCACTTTGTGAGAAACAGATGATTCATTGAACATGTTACAGACTGTATAATTAAAATAGGAAGATGTTACAGACTGTATAATTAAAATAGGAAGTAAATACTAGGGAGATATGATGTTACAAACTGTATAACTAAAATAGGAAGTAAATACTAGGGAAATATAATGTTACAGACTGTATAACTAAAATAGGAAGTAAATACTAGGGAGATATGATTTACCTTG